>JAWQFJ010000712.1:52796-60296 GCA_034096865.1 Theodoxus fluviatilis | reverse complement strand
CCCCCGTGACGTATTTATCTAATCCCCGTACCTAGACACTTCTTGACGTCAGATCCCTTACGTCACTTCCGTTTACAAAATAGTGAATGAATGCTGGTGGTATACACGCGTGTCTTACACATCAGCCCGAGTGTACAGGATCTACGAATCAGCACGCATGACTTGATTGCATTGTTTTCGAAGAATACGTTGAATCATGTTACGTGTCAAGAAAATAAAAGGAAGTGTCTCCTTTGTAGTGATGTAAAATGAGCCAAAACAATAGTGGTTTCTTAAATTTACAGCATAAACCGTTCTATCAGAAGATAAAACACGTAACAATACATATAATTGCTTTTCAAATTCCTGCAAAGTCACAAAAAAGTATTTTAAGAAAACGTGACAGCATATCATTCCGCACTCGTTTCGTTCATAAATCATCCCCGCCCAGCCTGTGTCTGTAGTCACATCTACGAGAGCAAGACTGGCACACTAATGCGATTCATGTTTCAAGGACAATGATCCGTGTCCTTCACTTCTCGATAGTGAAGGCACACCCCACTCGGGCATTCGTTCCTTCCACTGGAGGGTTTGGAAGAGTCATCAGAGGAGGTGAGAGCCTCTCTCGTTCATTAGTACGACCACGCTATCCTCTCCACTCAGTCTACCTTGTAGGCAGGGCAGCCGTATTCTGAGTAGAGCCCTGGTCAAGAGTGCCAAGCACGGCCAGTGCCCAGGCAGAGCTGTCCACTGATGAGGGCCAGACGCTTTCTTGGGACTTCTGGCTCCTGGCCAAGTCCTGGCCACGCCAGCCCATCCAGGGCCCTTGTAGGCACAAAGCACGGGCAGTTCCTGGAGACTCCTTAACGGTGGACGTGACCTGCTTTTCTCATGGCTTCCAGTCGGAGGCGTGCTGGCACAGAGAGGAGACCAGGCCTGGTACAGAGCTCTATTGAAGGCCGTCTGCATCCCAAGCAGAGTTACGTCAGTGCGGGGCAGCTATTGCATTAGACGCGGAAAATCGTCTGAACGCTGACAAGACGAAAGTCTGATGCGATGTATTGCGGATTGAAGTGGCTGGAATGGCTTCTAAAGGATTATGAGATGAGAGAAATAGATATATCTATAAGTCTCCTTGACCAGGCCTAAGCATTTCAAACCAGACTGTGCCATAGGGTATGTTTCGATGCTATGCGGATTTAGTACAGGCTTATATCTTTCACATTGACTTTCCTTTCATTCTCAGCTTTGTCATGTTCTTTTTGTATTTCTATGATTCCTTTTATGCGATGACACTTTTTTTAATCCAAATTGTCTGCGAAGATTCTGTTTGTATCTGACAGACAGCAAGCTTATTTTATGTTTCCTGTATACGATCAGGGAGTTCGACAAGACCTGGAAAATAAGACTCTTAAAGCATGAAAACCACCGTATACACTTTTTACAGTCCAGCTTGCAGAATGAGGGAGAGGCGCCGATCAAAGGCGTGGGAAGGCCAGACAGCACGACAGACGCCTTTCACGGCGTACTGAGCTGTTGCCCCTGCCTGTCTCGCCCTCGTAGCTCTCGAGACGGACCTCCAAACACTTCCCTGCTGCAGTCTGGCCGCGCCGTGCTGACCTGTTTACTCACCACCAGATGGTGTGTGCAGAGCACCCTCTGTCTTCCGGTCAGGTGTGGATGGAGAGCCTCCTGGAGTGATCCAGTCAGAATTGACTCGTCCACAAGCATGATAGGATGATTGATTTTTTTCTTTGGTCAAAGCCATGCCGCTGTAATGGCTTTGGCTGTGTGCGACAAACAAGGTCGTGTGATAAGGCCATCTCCGTTGTCTTTCGATGGCGTGGCAGAAGTGCGGCAAGTAGAGACAGTAAATATACGGACTTTAGCGATCATTCAACGTGAGTGTTCCTGGTGACTAACAAAGCTTTCAGAATTGACTGTCCTCGCGAAATCCGCTGTTGTTTTGGACACTTCGTCTTGACGCATATAGCATCAGTCCTTGTGTCTACTTGTACAGTTTCCCGCAAAAGCTGAACCATTTCGTTTTGAACTGACAGTGCTCACCCTTTCTTTAAACGTATTTGATACACTCATGAAAGACTTCACAAACACACTCGTACAGACGTCAAGCCTGAGCGATGGGACAAGCGTTCCCACGTCAGAATGGAAACACACCGTCATCCAGACATTCCAACCACCGCTCACGTGCACGCATTGTCCATTCTGTGAACCCGAGTCAATAGTGACTCTGGCACAGTTCGCAATGAATGCGTAATAGACTTGACCCTTTGTATTGCAGCATTGCGCCACAAATAATTCGCTCTGTCATAAATTATTTTCTCCCCACGTTTTACAAAAATAATTCAGATGTCAAAAGTAGTTTTCATTTCAACACAAACATTTTATTTTATCGAATAAACGCCTGTTTATTTCCTCAACAAGAGTAAGTTAAGAGTCTTTAACGGCGTATGTCAGGGAGCAGATTGCTATTCCACAAGCCTCTCGTGTGACCTTTATTTGCATATATCGGACAAAAACCTTCTATCGCGTGATGTCAACTGGGCTAGAGACAATTTCGCCGGTAGGCGAAGTCTCTAGTGAACTGGAATGCGCAAAGTATCCACGCCGTCCACGCTTTCAGCTCACCTTCCCCGGTGGACTCCATTCTGGAGGAGGTGTTGACGGTGTCCCCGAAGAGACAGTAGCGCGGCATCTTCAGCCCCACCACCCCTGCCACACAGGACCCGGAGTGCATGCCGATGCGCAGCTTGAGGGTGTCGTCTGGCCTGTGGGAGATGCGAAATTGCTGGACCCCCTCCAGCAGGTGGAGGGACATGGAGGCGATCTCCCCAGCGTGGTTGATTCCGTTCCGCTTGGGCAGTCCAGACACCACCATGTAGGCGTCCCCTATCGTCTCCACCTGTCCACAGTTTGCATTGCATCAGACATTTGACCACAGTATACACAACATTACACATCTGAACACGGCAAGCATGCCAACATCTCCACCTGTAAACACCGCTTAACACACCACCAAATAGGCGTTCCTTTACCGTCTCCACCTGTCCACAGTTTGAATTGCATTATTATTATTATTATTAATCACTCTTATACCGCTCGATACTCCCACTCAGTGAGACTCAAAGCGCTTCAGCCGATGTCGAGGCTGCCTCTCAGTGTGTAGTGTCTCAAGTCAATGAGACCAGTGTCCTGCTGCCAAGGGCGCTGGCACACTGTTTTCCACAAAGGAGAAATTGTGCATGCTGGGTGTTTTTACTGTGGCCGACACCCACCCGTCGAGGACATGAGCGTCAGGATCTTTATAGTGCGTGATTTTGATGTTGTGAATGCGTATCACACACTAGACCTCGGTTTATTAAGGTCTCATCTGAAGGACCTGCATCAGATATTTGGCCACAGTATACACAACATTACACATCTGGACACGGCAAGCATGCCAAAATCTCCACCTGTAAACACCGCTTAACACACCACCAAATAGGCGTTCCTTTACCGTCTCCACCTGTCTAGAGTTTGTATTGCATTAGAAAGCTGGCCAAAGCATAAGCATCACGACGCATATATGCATACATTGCAAACTGCATTGCACATCGTGACACACTTCACTTTCAAAATATCTCACTCGTAAGCAGTACACTCTGCCTCACACACCGCCATGTAGTATCTCCTAAGGATACAACTTGCAGCGCATCAGAAATATTGCCACATTATACTCACTATTTCAAACATGTAAACAGTGAAAACTTGTCTGTGTTATAATTCTTTTTGTTGTCTTTTTATCCCTCTTACGTTTTCCACATTGCTTTGTAGGTTGAAAAAATTGGGGATTCTTATGTAATGATTTTTTTGGGGGGTATGTAAATTAGGTGATTAATCAATATGCTATCCTTTAACACACTTTTTGTTTCAATGAATGTAAAGCGGTTATGCCGAAGATTTATTTAGACATAACATTTTCCAGTGATTTCCATAGTTTTCTAGAGTGTGTGCATTCGACAAAGATATGTTTCCAAATTTCTGGATGGTATTTAAAAAAACCGTGAGGGGCTTGTAGCAATCTTCTCTTAATGCAATGTGCAACTGGTGGATTGTATTATGTAGAGGATTTTATACTAACAGTGTTGCGCTTTTATTTATGTTGTTCTGTAAGGTAGCAAGTACTATCTTGACCATGGAGTATTTACTTACATATTCGTTCGTTTCCTGCCTCTTCTGAGTTGATGGTAGAATACTTTATAAAACCAAGATGTTGTAAAATAAGTTTGCTTTCTGAACAGTTTTTTGTTTTCGGAATAATTTCAGTCATGGAGTAAAGCTGTGTATGCTCCATACCGAAATACTTTGTCTGACCTATGATATATCTAAAATATGTTGGGATTATTTTGAGGAGTTTTGCATACGTAAGAAAGTTACCATACATGTTGCTATGTATACTTTCTTGCTGGATGGACATGGATTTGCAGTACACCAATCATCTGGTCACAGTATGCGCAGCATCACACACACGTATACATCGAGAACAAATTTACACATTACACAACTTAATACATTATAGCGTACAAATTTATACAGCACTCACTGCATCACACACCACAGTGTAGGTAGTCTCTATCGTCTGCATTTGCACAAATCAGACAATTTATCAACCAGCAGGTGTTTCTTAAGCTTCTCTCTGTAGACACTACGCAGTACTTGACAAATTACGATGACATTACGTCATCCACACACAGTCATGTAGGTGTCCTTCAAAAGACTTTACTGGCGCATTGAAAAAACTGACCTATATACGTACATTTCACTTTCAAAGTCAAAGTAAAATGACCATGCTTATGATAAACATATGGGTATGTGAAAGAGACAGAGAGAGAGAGAGAGAGAGAGAGAGAGAGAGAGAGAGAGAGAGAGGAGAGAGAGAGAGAGAGAGAGAGAGAGAGCGAGAGAGAGAGCGAGAGAGAGAAAGAGGAGAGGAGAGAGAGAGAGAGACAGAGAAAGAGAGAGCGAGAGTGAGAGAGAGAGAGACAAAGAGAGAAGAGAGACACAGAGAGAGAGAGAGAGAGAGAGAGAGCGAGAGCGAGAGAGAGAGCGAGAAAGAGAGCGAGAGAGAGAAAGAGGAGAGGAGAGAGAGAAAGAGAGAGAGAGAAAGAGATAAATACAGGGAGAGAGAGAAACAAGGAGAAAGAAAGAGTGAGGGAGCACAGAGAAGCAGACAATACAAACGGCCAGGCATAAGTTAGAATGTGAATGCATGGACTTGGACGCTAACATAGTGACCACTTATTGTATGCCCTGTTTAGCCACTGCATGCATTCATTCATTCAAGCACATTGATAAGCTAATTTCCTAGGAATATTTCAAACATAAAGATAGACGCTTGAACGTTGTGAATCAGAGAAAAGCTTGTTTTAAAGTATTTGCGTTGCATAAGTTTAGACATAAAAACTGCTTACCTTGTAGACGTCATAGTCCTCCACAATTGAGTCGAAAAGGGTGTAGAGATCGTTCAGGAGATTGACGACCTGCGAAGAGAAAAGAATGGGTTGTTTTTGCAAGGTAGGCCATACAGTTACTGGATTTGTATTTTTCCACCTGTAGCTGCAGCTTGTGAGGTTTGTGTAACACTGACTGCTTCAGCGCCAACCAAGTGTCATTGGGATGTTTGTATCTGAGCAGAGGGCCACTGAACCAGGCCTTGCGTATACACACGTACGAAGACACGTTTACCTTGCTTCTACTCATACGGAGTGTGGGCCCGTGTATGAAGTATTGTAGTGCCATTAGGAAAAAAATCCACGAGACAGTATTAGTGCGACTGTCATGCATGTTCATGACAACACGTATTGTGGGTGGGATATTTCTCGATTGCAAATACTCAAGAAAAATATGCTCACTGACTGCTACTGTACACGTCCTAAGTTTCAAGCTTCTCTTCAAATGTAATTATCTGAGAAATATTGAAAGATGGTCCATGAACAATAATGCAAATCATCATTGCAAAAGGTCAAGTGGGAAGTAAGCATGTGTTCAGGAAGCGATATGCAACTGAGTTATTTTGAAATTACAGGTTTTATTGTCAAGGTCACGCAAAGCATTTGCCAACGTAATTTAATTAACATGTTTTGGGGGAGCTGCTTGATGGAATGTGCCAGTCTCACAACAATCAACAATCTGCGTTGTAAGAAAGAGTCTTGACTAACATCGTCGTCAAATTTCGGTTAAAATAAATTAAGGTCTTAGAATTGATCTTTGAAACCGTCCACATTGTGAGACGATATGCGTCCTTCGATCGCGCCATCGAGACTGGTCTCCGAAAATCTCTTGGGCTGGGTGTGTGGACAGCAGCTGGTAGGGGACATCATTCATCACCCCGCACTGCTCCGTTAATCCTCGAAATAAAACTATTGCCATCCTCCATCAGTCTGTGAGTGTTCCAAGGAAAACACTTATTCATATCAGATATTTTCCAGGCAGCCTCGTGGCCTTTCTGCCGATTGCAAATTCGACGCTTTGACTGAAAAATAGTCCTACTTTCAGATGTCCCCCCTACCCCCTCGCCCCAAACCCTATCCCGCAGCTTTTATAACAAAATATGTATTAACATCTTAATGGTGTAGACAACAAAAAAATCTTAGGGAAAATAGCAATGGATTAGCTACATTAAGTGTCAGTGCCAGATGTATGGGTTTACTTTACAGAGTCCTCTAATAGCAACATAGTGTCCATGCTAGATGTATGAATATTGTTCATGAAGTCATCAAATCAGTATCGTATTACGCTTTTTCGCAATTCTGCAGAGCGGCAGTGATTTTTATCGAAAAGACCCGAAAAGACCCGAAAAGACCCGAAAAGACCCGAAAAGACCCGAAAAGACCCCAAAAGACACCCGAAAAGACCCGAAAAGACCCGAAAAGACACCCGAAAAGACACCCGAAAAGACCCGAAAAGACACCTGAAAAGACCCGAAAAGACCCGAAAAGACCCGAAAAGACACAAAATTACCTGAGAAGACCCGAAAAGACCCGAGAAGACCCCAAAAGACACCCCAAAAGACACCCCAAAAGACACAAAACGTCTTTTCGACAAAAATCACTGCCCTCTGATAGTGATTTTTATCGAAAAGACCCGAAAAGACCCAAAAAGGCACCCGTGAAGATCCCAAAAGACAAGACATTGTCTGGGTCGAATCATTACAGTCACATTTATTGCTAGAATGTTTCTAGAATGTTCTAGACATGTTCTAGAATGTTTAATGAGCCAAATCTAGAATGCGGTTTCGCCGGGGGTGCGCATTGCTGTTTATTAACCAGCGTCGACGAGTTCAACATGCGTATATCATTATAAAAGGTAGTTATTTTGATATCTAGCATGAGGGAACATCAATTAGTTCTATGAAACAAACATGATGTGATTCTGACCAACATCAATCGATGTGATAAGCTCCTCCGCGACGATTGAGTTTCGTAACTACACACCCAGAATGGCGTATCAGGATAGAGAAAG
>JAWQFJ010000712.1:47500-52786 GCA_034096865.1 Theodoxus fluviatilis | reverse complement strand
TCAGGGTGGGATTTTGAAAAGGACAAAGGAGATTTGAACGTTTCTACTGCGTCGTGCCTGTGCCAAAAATAGGACTGGTCAGTGTGTGTAGACAAAGGAGCCCAGTCTCGTGACGCCAGCCTCGTGATGCAGGTCGCCTGATCCACATCTCGTGACCAGAGGAGACAAAAGGATCCAGCTTGTAAACAAGGTCCCATGACCGGGGTCTCGTGATGAGGGCAAGATGGCGTCTGGAGCGCGATTGGTCAGCACCGGACACTGAGTGCATCTATAAAACCCTCCCCGACCCTCTCCCTCTCTCTCTTCCTGCCAACACCTCGCGCCACACCTGCCCGCCGCACCTGACCGTGCGACGGAAAGCGCTGGAGGTCAACCAGACGGGGACGGAATGCGAATCCGCCGCCCAGCCGAGAGAGCATCAGGCAGTCATGCCTGATTAGACCTGACCGCTCCCCGACCCACGCCATGACCACGGACCAAGCCTCAACGCCCGCCCCCACGCCAACCGCCATGACGAGGCAACTGACCACGCTACGCCTGACCTACTCCACGTTTCAGCTTGGAGGGGAGACGGTTGATGGAACCCTCCCTTCCACCAGCTTCACGCTTCAACGAGCCCTGACCCGGCTCTAAATCACCCAACTA
Organism: Theodoxus fluviatilis; assembly: GCA_034096865.1. Lineage (NCBI taxonomy): Eukaryota > Metazoa > Mollusca > Gastropoda > Cycloneritida > Neritidae > Theodoxus > Theodoxus fluviatilis. Next base: position 52,141 of record JAWQFJ010000712.1, on the reverse strand, counting down.
GTGATCCACCGTCTTCACCCCTATCAGAAAGACACTACACGTTCAACGGCGGTCAGCAGTGACTGACGCGATCAGATAAGTTGTATCTTACAGGCTGGCTGGCTAAACCTTATCTTTTGATACCTTAAATTAGTTACATTAAGAATTATCATTTCACCTGCATTATTAAAAGTCATCTTTAAAGTTCAATCCACACTTTCTCCTCTGTACGGTCTTGTTCACTTGCATTGCATGGAATGAAAGAGAATGTTATGGAACGGAAAGACAAACCCCTAGACCTACCTCTCTTGAATGGGAGATAAAGAGCCCCGTTCGTAACAATTGGGTAGCTCAGTCCGAGATTTGAATCATTGGTAAAACTTTGTAACAGTTGAAATATTCATAAGAGATTTGAATCAATCATTCCATCCACTGTAATAGAAATTTGAGCTGTGAGAAACTGTTTTTCTAGAATATTGACCTATTGGAAAAGAGTGAGCGAGCTGTGTTTCTGAACGAAAGATTGTGTTGTCAACTCTGTTACTTTGACTTGCTTCACCTGTGAAAGGAGCTCATGCATTTCATTGTGTACTGATCAGACTGACAATCGACGTGACATTTTTGCTTAGGTGATGACAGTTAAGAATTAGAATTTTGGACAACCTTAGCTGAGTTTGAAGATAAGTCATGGACACAGTCACGAATTTTATCACAAACGTAGATGTACAAATCCTAAGTAAAGCCACAAAGAAAGAATTGTTGCAGATTGCCGAGCACTTTGAAATCAGTATCAAAAAAGGGAGGGTTGATATCATCAGAGCACAATTGATAGAGGGTCTGAGAAACAAGGAAATTCTTGTAGATTCAGGGAAGGAGGCAGAACTTGATTTTAACATGGCAAGTCTAAATCAAGCAGAAGAAGGTCGAAATTCTGGTCGTTCGACACCAGGGAGTAGGAATGGACTGGCAAGCATGCCAGATCCATTAGAACTTAGGAAGCTTGAGATGCAGCACGAGTTGGCACTCAGACAGATGGAGCAGGAGATAGCATTGAGACAAAAACAGCAGGAGAAGCAGCAGGAAATAGCACTGAGACAGATGGAGCTGGAGATGGAGATGAAGAAAGAAGTCAAGCTTAGAGAACTAGAACTACAATCCAGAGATAGGAGAGAATCCAGTGGTAGTAGCAGCAGTGAGTCGGTCACCGTGAAGGTAGACAAAGTTCCAGCATTTGATGAGGCAAATCTGGAAAGCTATTTTGAGTACTTTGAGAAGACTGCTATCACCTGGAACTGGCCCAGAGAAAAGTGGACAGCACTCCTACAGTCCGTGCTAGTAGGAAAAGCACGCGACGTTTTTGTTTCCCTAACTACAGAAGACAGTCAGGACTATGTGAGAGTGAAGGAAGCTATCTTGAGGGAGTACCAACTCGTACCTGAAAGCTATAGAAAGAAATTCCGTAGCCTGCAGAAAGCAGAGAGAAAAACTTTCAGAGAATTTGCACATGACCTGAGAACCGCGTTTGACAGGTGGTTACGGGCAGAAGAGGTAGGAAATAGCTACGAGAAGCTCAGGGAGACAATGCTCATGGAGGCGTTTCAGGAGAGAGTGACTGACGATCTCAGGATGCATCTGTCAGACCGCAGGGTAGAAACCCTAGATCAGGCCGCTACGGTATGCGACACATACGCGGCAGTGCACTGCCAAGTAGGGAATGCAGGGAGAGGGAATTCTCCAGCACAAGGGAAGTTTGGAGGTGGGAAACCTCATCAGAAAGCATATAACCATTCTAGGAATGGAAGTCATAGTCGAGGGAACCATGCAGGGCATAAGAACCAGGGTGGAGAGAAACGGGAAGGGATAGACCTTTCCCAAATCCAGTGCTATCGATGTAAGGAATTCGGCCATTTCTCCAGAGATTGCCGTCTTAACCAACCAACGTCTCAGTCTATGTTTGTGTGTCGCGTGTTCAGGGAGCAGCCCAAAACGCAGTGGCTAGGCAGGGAGGGTGTAGAACCCACTAAAGGAGTCGAATCTCGCCCGATCACCGGTATGGAACCGAGAGGGGAATTCGATCCTTACATCAGTCAGGGACTGATAGGATTGCCAGGCGGAACGAAGCAACGTGTCCGTATGCTTAGGGATACCGGCGCTAACGTGACAATAGTGCGCGGTGATGTACTGCCATTCAATAGCCGAGAGACAGACAGGAGGACTTGGTTGTCAGGAATCATTCCTGGAGTCGGGAAATACGTTCCCACCCATCAGATAGAGATAGAGAGCGCTCTAGTCTCAGGAACGGTGAAAGTAGCAGTTCTAGATGGGATGATAGGCTGTGGAAGCTTTGACGTCATTTTGGGTAATGACTTAGTGCCGCCTGCCAGGCAGGTCCAGCTAACCCTAACTTCACCCCAGGTGGTGACAGTAGATAGGGAGAAGGAGACAGGTTTCTCAGCATGTGAGGTGACACGTGCGCGTAGAAGAGAAGCAGAAAGGGAGATAGATATCTCGGAGACCTTCCTAGGAGAGAATTTAGAGACCTTCCTAGGAGAGAATTTAGAGACAGTAGTCCGAGGAGAGAAATCAGACCTAGAGGTCAAAGACAGGAGTCAGACAGAGAAGTCGGACACAGAAGTCAGCGACAGGAGTCGAAAGGGAGAGTCAGATGTAGGGCAGGACAGTGACGTACCTAGCCAGAGATCAGAGGGGAGTACAGAGGCGGATGCCAGTACAGGCACCCCAGTAGAGGTAAACTCCAGCAAGGAAGACAACCTGTTAGAGGAACAGACGGGAGATAGAGAACTCAAACCCCTGTTTGAGCAAGTCATCCCCCAGGAAGTAGTGCAAGTGGAGAAAGGAGACAGAGAAGAAGCAATAGTGCAAGCGGAGAGAGAAAACCAGGCAAGCGTGAGAGCGTGTCTGTGTTTATCGGTTCCTGCCGATAGTGGTGTGAATGTCATGAAGAGTGACAGGGCAGAAGAGAGCAGAGAGAGTAACCACGCTGGGATGGAGAGTGAGAGATACCAGAGGAGTGTATCGAGCAAACGCTATCCGCGGCAAGATGTCCAATTAAGGAGAGTGCCTGGGACTAGCTTAGGAGGCGAGAAATGTGTGCCTTTCCCAGTGGTGACTGTGGAAGGAGGATACGTGTGTGTGAAAGAAGAGGAGGAGAGGACAGTTGAAGGAATGATGAGTGTACTACAGCCCCATGTGGCCATGGAGGACTGCAAGAGGGAGGTGAGGACTGAATCTCGTGTAGAGACAGGGATGGAAAGTGCCGAGCCCATTGAGACCCCAGGTGGCGGGTGGACAGTGCGTGTTAATGACTGTCCCGGCGAGGCAAAGCAGAGAGGGAGAAGATGGCGTGAATGGAAGAAACGGAAGAAGAGAAGTCTGAACTTGGAGGAACATGGTCGAATGGGAATGAGAAAATGGATATGTCTGTCTGACTAGACCTATAGTTCACTAGCTGACGACTACGACCAGAGACATATGTAACCTTTCACAGGTAGAAGCAAACATGTGTCTATCCTCCTGTGTTTTCCCCCTTTTGTCTTTGCATGCAACTGTATTGATGTATTCACAATGGATAGTGATTAGAAAATGTGTAACTGTCAGAGAAGGTTACAACCTTATATGAAGTAGACTAATGATGTGTTGAATAGTCATTTACCCCCATCGTGAATTCCAAATCCCCTGTAATTCACGACATTAGGTGTAGGGATGTCATGAATAGAGATGTTTTTGCTTAAGTTGATTCAATAGATATATTTGCCCACTCATCGTGAATTCCAAATCCCCTGTAATTCACGACTTTTAGGTGTGGAGGTGTGATGAATGGAGAGATTTTGTTGTAAGTTAGTTATATGAATAAGTATATGAGCCAGCCAGTTCTCAAACCTAGCTTTTAGATAACCCAGCCAGCAGTTAGGAAATTGTGTCAGGGTGGGATTTTGAAAAGGACAAAGGAGATTTGAACGTTTCTACTGCGTCGTGCCTGTGCCAAAAATAGGACTGGTCAGTGTGTGTAGACAAAGGAGCCCAGTCTCGTGACGCCAGCCTCGTGATGCAGGTCGCCTGATCCACATCTCGTGACCAGAGGAGACAAAAGGATCCAGCTTGTAAACAAGGTCCCATGACCGGGGTCTCGTGATGAGGGCAAGATGGCGTCTGGAGCGCGATTGGTCAGCACCGGACACTGAGTGCATCTATAAAACCCTCCCCGACCCTCTCCCTCTCTCTCTTCCTGCCAACACCTCGCGCCACACCTGCCCGCCGCACCTGACCGTGCGACGGAAAGCGCTGGAGGTCAACCAGACGGGGACGGAATGCGAATCCGCCGCCCAGCCGAGAGAGCATCAGGCAGTCATGCCTGATTAGACCTGACCGCGCCCCGACCCACGCCTGACCACGGTTCAAGCCTCAACGCCCGCCCCCACGCCAACCGCCATGACGAGGCAACTGACCACGCTACGCCTGACCTACTCCACGTTTCAGCTTGGAGGGGAGACGGTTGATGGAACCCTCCCTTCCACCAGCTTCACGCTTCAACGAGCCCTGACCCGGCTCTAAATCACCCAACTAGTGATCCACCGTCTTCACCCCTATCAGAAAGACACTACACGTTCAACGGCGGTCAGCAGTGACTGACGCGATCAGATA
>JAWQFJ010000712.1:32500-42500 GCA_034096865.1 Theodoxus fluviatilis | reverse complement strand
TGTAACCAGTGTGAGCACAGTGCATTATATTAACGATTATTTCCCCATTGTACGGGCCGATGGCCTACCAATAAAGTATTTCGTTCGTTCGTCTTGCTTTGTTCAAAGGATATTTCACTAATTTATTTCATAGATTCGATGTACAAGTCTAAATGAGAAGCTATTGAAAGTTACTATTTGTATCAAAGAGAAAATAAACACCAAAGTCATTCTCGATTTGAAAGCAAAACCGCTGTTCTAAATATTCTTACCACGACGCGCGATGTATCCACCGGAGGGATCCTACGCCAGTTTGTTTACTCTAATCTTTGGGGAGAAAATGTCATTCTGTAATTTAGTACCAGTGTGCTTTTTCTCTCAAAGTCGATCGCACTTTGATATCTAACGAACTTGACCGACATTTTACTTTGACATGAAAACAGACGTGTTCCTTTGAAGTGATCGTTTTCCGCTATTGCGCATTTGATCGGAACAACACGTGCAAATGCTTGTATATCATTTGCGTCAGGTTACCGCAAACAACGTTTGAAGAAAAACAAATTACACTTGTAACTCCATCAGTCTCGTCACCAATGGCATGAATGGGTATACGATGTTACTGGATTTTTGTTCAAGAAACGACATAGAATACGCCTTCATTGATCTAGGGGTCTTTTACCACGAGTAAATCTCATCAACAAACGTCTTCAAATTTGTCTTTTTCAAATGCACTTTAATTGAATCACCCAGAGTACTCAGACATATGATTCTGAAGAGCAGCAATGCCCAGGCAAACCCGAGAAATTGACAAAATGTTATCGGTAATAGCGCTGATGAAATGTTTTCATCGAGGCAAAGAAAGGTCTTATATTGAAGTGGATTCTCGAATTTCAGGCTGGCGACGGCGGCATTCCAGTGAAAGGAAGTGATAGTACCGCCGGTGTCGGGGGAATCAAGAGAAGATTTAGCAATGTCGCCGCGGTGATGCAAACTTCGATCCCTTCCAACGCCTCACAAATTGCCTGCTGGCCTCATGGCCTTCTCCCCCACGAGAGCCGGTCTCCGAAGAGCATTGCGGGGGGCGGTTCTTTACAAGATGGTACGGTGGTATTGATCAGAAGAGGATGGGTGCGATGGAAGGAAACAGATAGAATGGAAACATCCTGGCAGAAAAAAATCCCAAGAGGTTGACAGAGTGCACGAGTACACGTCATATGAAGGGGGCGGTAGTTTAGAAGCGTCAGATAAAGCAACACCACTTCACAAGTGCCCCCTCTCCAGAGACGCGGCAATCGAGACGCCATCAACGCGCGGGGATTCCGTCTGAAAAGGGCTAGCTTTTTTGAGTCCATCGCGCACGTTAGCGCGGCCCTGTAATGCGTGCAGACGCGGCTAGGGTGAGCGGAAGCCTGACCTTACCAACACCCCGTCACCCCAACCCCAGTTATGCAAATCAGTCTCTCACGTGACTTGCTCGTCCCCTGGCAGTAGTAACGTTCCACGTACTTTTCCTCTAGTATTTGAACTTTGTTCCTCGCACGATTCTTCATTTCTCCTCTCTTCTTTTCTTGCTCACGTCGCATCGATCTTCATCTGAGTTATGTTTCTGCTCTCCGATTACTTTCTTGTCAGTGCACTCACGTTTCCAGCAGACCTCCGTCCTAATCCCTTTGATTTCTTTTCTGACTTTTTGCTACTTTCCCATTCTCACGACTTTTCTCTCCCTCCTTTTTCCAGTTCTTCTCCTTGTCCTCCTCTCTTTAACCCTGACCACGGGCTTCGGCAAAAATTAACCCCTCTGGTCTCAGAGACGCAAACAGCAAAAGTATAATTTGAAGAAATCACACAAACTGAATTTAAGTAAATACTGAGCAAAACTGGAGCATAAGGCATCTAGAAAAGATAGATAACCACTTTTACTCGAAGACTATGTGCTCTGACTTTGCAATCGAGAGGATATTGCAGTGAAATTACTTTGACAACAAAACCCTCTAAATCCCCCTCGTTCAGCAGAACGTCAGAATGGGAGGCGACTGTTTGGAGCGAAGACTAACGATTTTCTCTCGTGATAGTTCATTCCGCCGGCGTGAACTCCGGAGCATTCTGTCATGTTTGATTCATGGACAGCACGTTTCCCTTCCAGCGGGCCTCCTTCCTCCTTCCCTCTCCTCAGGAGAAACCTGCTTGTCAGGGTGAATAGCCGCGTAGACGGGGTCCTCTGAGAGATAGGATACGTAAATACTATCATACAAAGTAAAGAATGAGTGGGGGTGGTTTCGAGTGGGGTGGATATGTGGGAGGGTGGGAGGGTGGGAGGGTAAGATGAAGAACGAGTGTTCGACGTCGTTCCTCCAACTCCGATACTGACTCGCGTTTTCCCTTGGGACGAGGACCAAGCGATCCGCATCACTGAGCCGGACTTTCTGGCTTCGGGGACAGAGGTTCGAAGAGAGATGCGGGAGGCAATTCGTCTTTGCAGAACCGCGTGTCGTGGCAGGAATACCTCCATCGTCATGGCAGAGTTTATTGTCAGTGAGAGACCCTTAACATGTAGAGACTGGGAGTGGTTGTGAAACACCTTTGTCCCTTGCGTGGCTGCAAGCAATTGCACGCACGTTTCGGCGTAAATCTGCTGGATAGATGAACTGAGAAGCAATCCTGTGAGTTTAAAAGTCTTTTGTTTAGTAGTGCTGCCCTATCATGCGCAACAAATCTCGGTGTCAATTCACCTATTCATGTCATTTCTCATGTAGCGGTACCAGCATTGACGTTGCTGGGGCTACGGTGCAGGTTTGGGGAACTTTTCCCCTGCCTCCCAAGAGCTGGTCGGCAGAGGCACAGAGGGACATGGAGTCAGTCGGTTCCCGTTTCATCCATTTATTCAGTGGCTGCAAGAATGAGTCTGTACTCTATTCTGCTCTACTCTACTCTAAACACAAGTGGTCACCTCAATATATTCCATAAAACCGGAAAACGACGGGTTTCGGGGAGGGGTCTAGAGAAAGGCGTGGCATGGGACAGAGAGGGTGCGGAATGGGGGGTGGTACCAGGAATGCGTGGGAAGAGGGGGAGGGCAGAGTGGGCATCTGCTGTCCAAGAACTTGGGAGGGGCCAGATGTCCAGAAGAAACAGAGTGGTGGCACGAAGACGTACAAGTGCAAGGAGGCGTAGGAAGGCGAGGCTGGCATGTGAGGGTATGGCTTCAGTAGGCATTTGTGTCCAAGAGTCTGATGCGGGAATGGAATCGGAGAGGATGTTTACAATGAAAGAAAAACAGTGCTGAGTGGGCAGCAGCGGAATTGATCACATGGTGACAGACTGGAAAATAGGAGCGGCTCATGCTCATAAACCAAAGTCAGCAAAGTTTTGTCACCCTGTTACATTCACATTTTGTGTTTAGAATGTCACGGGTCTATGGGTTAAAGTTTTTCCATGATAAATTCAATAAACCATAACTATTGTATTGTTTCCTATAATAAGCGCAAAGTATTACATAATTCGAAGTTCTGAGAGCTGATCCTTGCAGTAATGTACAGGACTTCTTACAAATAATCATATCAAAGTGTAAGCTATCTGAGATGTTTTATGTAAATTGCCCGCATCGCTGTCGTTAATTTTCTGCAGTGAATGCTAATGCATCACCAAAAGACACATCATTTACATTTCCTCTCCAGCACTAGAAAGCTCGTACAAGAAAATAGTTTTACCCTGAGCTCTGCGTCCACTCAGTCAACGTTTCCTCTTCAAGGCACAGAGAAAGCCTGGGTTGTTCTGGATATTGGGCTATGACGTCACAGAGCAGTAGTCCAAGGGTGGCCCTGCTGCCTAGGGTAGTCCAGAACTGACGTCATTCCAGAACTTCCGGTCCGAGGGAGGTACCACATCATTGTGACCTCTGGTCATCCGCGTCCTGCTGATTGATGGACGGGAACGTCACTAAACTCATGGGAACCATTCCCCAATCCATTACCTCAGCTGACCTTGCTTTAATCAGTCCCGCCCCCTCATCTGTCCCCGACTGTGGCTCTCACCCAGGTTTGCAACCCTCGGCCCTCCCTCTCAGTCACTGCTAGTGAAAATAAGACAAGATTTCCTCTTTGGAGCTGTCGACGACTGAAAAAGCCATAATATTCTCCTTTTCCATGTTCATTTGCTTCCAAAGTATTCTTCACGTAAGGATAAAGAAAAGGTAAGAGTGTAGGTATTAACGATAACAACGACGGTTGTGATGACGACAAGCACGACGTATACGAATAAGGAGGAGGAGGAGGAGGAAGAGGAGGAGGAGCAGGAGGAGAAGGAGAAGGAGGAGGAAGAGGAGGAGAAGGGGGGGAGGGGGAGGGGGAGGGGGAGGAGCAGGAGGAGAAGGAGGAGGAGGAGAAGAAGAATGAGGAGGAGGAGGAGGAGGAGGGGGAGGGGGAGGGAGAGGGGGAGGGGGAGGGGGAGGAGGAAGGGGAGGGGGAGGGGGAGGGGAGGGGAAGGAGGAGGAGGAGGAGGAGGAGGAGGAGGAGGAGGAGGAGGAGGAGGAGGAGGAGGAGGAGGAGGAGGAGGAGGAGGGGGAGGAGGAGGAGGAGGTGGAGGAGGAAGTGGAGGTGGAGGGGGAGGAAGGGGTAATGTTACCATCATCATCATGATCATCAACATCATCATGATCATCAACATCATAATCATCATGATCATCAACATCATCATCATGATCATCATGATCATCATCACCATCATCATCATTATAATCATCATCATCATCATCGTCACCATCATGATCATGATCATCATCATCATCATCATCATCATCATCATCATCATCATCATCATCATCATCATCATCATCTTCATCAAGTGGTAGTGGTACTGGTGATAGTGGTGTTGGTTGTGGTGACGGTGGTGGTGGTGGTGGGGTGATGCAGGTGATGCTGCTGCTGGTGTTGGTGCTGGTGTTGGTGCTGGTGTTTTGACATGCGAGACGACCAAGCCAAGGACAGTGAGGCTAAGGATACAGCGAGACACCTGGAGAAAGTAGACAAGGCCTACCTGCATGGGCGTTGACTGCGAGGACATCTCGGTGAAGCCACAGATGTCAGAGAAGTAGATGGTCACGGACTCGAACGCTTCCGCCTCCACTTGCTTCCCTCCAATCAGCTGATCCGCCACAGACCTGTATGGAAAGTATATCTACATCAGGCAACATTCGCAAAAGGCACGTGTAACGAAATGGACGATATTGTATGTCACCATGTGTTAATCTAAAGATTTATTAATCTAGAGCCAATGGAGCAGTCGATGTTTCAACGGTGTGCTCATTCAGTGCTGATAATATTTCATTGTTGAAATAATAACGTTAGATAATTTTAAGGTGTGCTAAATGGAGAGAGAGAGAAGGGGGGAGGGGAGGATATATATATATATATACATATATATATATATAGAGAGAGAGAGAAAGAGAGAGAGATAGGGACAGAGAGAGAGAGAGAGAGAGAGAGAGAGAGACAGACAGACAGACAGACAGACAGACAGACAGACAGACAGACAGACAGACAGACAGACAGACAGACAGACAGACAGACAGACAGACAGACAGACAGACAGACAGACAGACAGACAGACAGACAGACAGACAGACAGACAGACAGACAGACAGACAGACAGACAGACAGACAGACAGAGACAAACAGAAAAAGAGAGGGGAGGGAAGGAGGTAGAGAGAGAGAGAGAGAGAGAGAGGGGAGAGAGAGAGAGAGAGAGAGAGAGAGAGAGTGAGAGAGAGAGAGAGGGGAGAGAGGGAGAGAGAGAGAGAGAGAGAGAGAGAGAGAGAGAGAAAGAGTATAAGGAAGTGACGTTTAACGGCCTATCAGCCTTAAAAGGGCATCTAAGGTCAAACAGTTATATTTGAAACACCCTACAAAAGAGTTACGCAAAGAAGGGTAAAACCACGTTCATAAGCTAAAAACAAAGCTTAGATAATAAGAAGCACTGGGGAATATATAAATTGATAATAAAGACCGAAAGACCGAAAGAGATGTAAAGTTGGAAATAGAGCAACAAAGAGAAAATTGATTTGATTGGGAAAAGGGGTAGTAAAGCTAATTTCCAGGTCAGCGGCCTTTGGTGTTTTACTCTTCTCGCGTCAAGGATTTCGATTTAGAGCCCAGAAACGCCCCCTTACCGACACCAATCATGTGACAAACTGCCTCCACAGCCCTAATGTGTCACATGACCATGTTGTCTGACGCAGAGAGCCTCCATCACTTCAACGGTGTCAGTGACGGAGAGAGCGATGGCGTTACCGATCGGGCCGTTTCTCTCTGGCCCTCCCTCGCCTTGGCTTGTCAGCCTTCTTGCCATGCTCCGTCACGGATACATCGAGGTCACTGGCCGCCACGGCGAGGCGTCGTGCTGACCAGGACGTGTCCGGAATTTGGGGTAATAGCATGTCGTAGTCATGCATTATTTGAGACAGCTCCATCTTGGCTTCCCTCGTAAAAGTCCACGTTTATATTCATTTTTAATGAAAAAGTCTCCGAAAGTGCAGCAGCCAGCGACTCTGGTTCTCCTTAATCGTGCAAGGCGTTTTCTAGTTTGATTTGACCTTTGTTGCTGACAGTAACACCGAGTTCCGTCATCGACTCGAGAGCACCCAGAGAGCGCAAACCTCCGCCAAGGAAGCCAGCACGTCTGTTCCATGGCTGTATAATGAATAAAGGCAGCACGTCTGTTCCATGGCTGTATAATGAATAAAGCCAGCATGTTCTGCTAGCCAGGCCTGTATAATGAATAAAGGCAGCATGTTCTGCTAGCCAGGCCTGTATAATGAATACAGGCAGCATGTTCTGCTAGCCAGGCCTGTATAATGAATAAAGACAGCATGTTCTGCTAGCCAGGCCTGTATAATGAATAAAGGCAGCATGTTCTGCTAGCCAGGCCTGTATAATGAATAAAGGCAGCATGTTCTACTAGCCAGGCCTGTATAATGAATAAAGGCAGCATGTTCTGCTAGCCAGGCCTGTATAATGAATAAAGGCAGCATGTTCTGCTAGCCAGGCCCGACTCTACGAAGTTAAGTTCAGTTTATGGGCTTCAACCAAGGACTACTTGGCTTCAACTAAAAGCGATGTATGAGTGCGGAAGTCATACGCCCCCGTCATCATTAGTATGGTGTCACCAACTTCGTGCTGTGCAATAAAATGTATATGTATGCTTCCGATTCCCAAACTACATTACATATACCATTTCTTTTTTGTTGTCATTCCCAAACTACATTACATATACCATTTCGTTTTTGTTGTCATTCCCAAACTACATTACATATACCATTTCTTTTTGGTTGTCATTCCCAAACTACATTACATATACCATTTCGTTTTGGTTGTCATTTCCAAACTACATTACATATACCATTTCTTTTTTGTTGTCATTCCCAAACTACATTACATATATACCATTTCTTTTTTGTTGTCATTCCCAAACTACATTACATATATCATTTCTTTTTGGTTATCATTCCCAAACTACATTACATATACCATTTCTTTTTTGTTGTCATTTCCAAACTACATTACATATACCATTTCTTTTTTGTTGTCATTCCCAAACTACATTACATATACCATTTCTTTTTTGTTGTCATTCCCAAACTACATTACATATACCATTTGTTTTTGGTTGTCATTCTCAAACTACATTACATATACCATTTTTTTTTGTCATTCCCAAACTACATTACATATACCATTTCTTTTTTGTTACCATTCTCTGTTTCGTTATCATTCCCAAACGAGATAACAGATAGCCTCCTAAATCTAGTGGATTATTCAGTAGGTGAAATCCTGACGTGGCGCCATATGTTATCAGGATCCGTTGTAAGCTTTTGGAGTTCACTTGCAATATAACTAATTAACTCACAAACCGCGGGTAAAGCATGGCCTCCTTGGCGGAAGTAACAAACGACGCAAACTCCAGTTTTCTGCACTCACATTGTCTGACTGCAGCTCATCTTTGTGCATTCCCTGCGATAGCTAGTAAAGAGGCTGGTCTTGTCCATACCTCAATTGGAGAAAGCAACGACTGTAATCAAATCAAATACTTTATCTTTGACTTGTATTCCAACATATAGGGGCATGAAAAGAAAGTCATGTGAATAGACCGAATTGTTTAAGAATCTGCTCTCTTGTGCACACAGAATATCTACCTCTCAGTGTGGTTTCTCTCTGCACCAACTTCACAGCTCAATTTACGAGTAAGTCTCGCCGGACACGGCGATAGACGAGAAGAGGGAACAGAGCAGGGACCCATAGAAGAGACGAGAGACAACGAAGGAAATTAAACGGAAATATTTGGCACCGAGAACTGAAGGTCGAAAGTATCCAAGCCCAGCAAATCGACGGACGAGAATTTCGAAAACCTTGAGTCATGTAGAGATATACGGCTTCTGTAGATGATCGATTACCTTGAGTCACGGATAGATAGATAGCTACTATAGAAGATCGAACACCTTGAGTCGTGTAGAGATAGATGGCTACTGTAAGAGATCGAACACCTTGTCATGTAGAGATAGATGGTTAGTGTGAAGAATCGAACACCTTCAGTCATGTAGAGATAGATGACTTCTGTAGAAGATCATACACCTTGTCATGTAGAGATAGATGGCTACTGTAAAAGATCGAACACATTGAGTCATGTAGAGATAGATGGCTACTGTAAAAGATCGAACACATTGAGTCATGTAGAGATAGATGGCTACTGTAAAAGATCGAACACCTTGAGTCATGTAGAGATAGATGGCTACTGTAAAGATCGAACACCTTGAGTCATGTAGAGATAGATGGCTACTGTAAAAGATCGAACACCTTGAGTCATGTAGAGATAGATGGCTGCTGTAAAGATCGAACACCTTGAGTCATGTAGAGTTAGATGACTACTGTAAAAGATCGAACACACTGAGACATGTAGAGATAGATGGCTGCTGTAAAGATCGGACACCTTGAGTCATGTAGAGTTAGATGACTACTGTAAAAGATCGAACACACTGAGTCATGTAGAGTTAGATGACTACTGTAAAAGATCGAACACACTGAGTCATGAAGAGTTAGATGGCTGCTGTAAAGATCGAACACATTGAGTCATGAAGAGTTAGATGGCTGCTGTAAAGATCGAACACATTGAGTCATGTAGAGTTAGATGACTACTGTAAAAGATCGAACACACTGAGTCATGTAAAATTAGATGACTACTGTACAAGATCGAACACACTGAGTCATGAAGAGTTAGATGGCTGCTGTAAAGATCGAACACATTGAGTCATGAAGAGATAGATGACTACTATAGAAGATCGATAACCTTGAGTCATGTAGAGATAGTTGGCTTCTGTAGAAGATCGAACTTATTGAGTCATGAAGAGATAGATGGCTACTGTAAAAGATCAAACATGAAGATCGATAACCTTGAGTCACGAAGAGATAGATGGCTACTGTAAAAGATCGAACATATTGAGTCACGAAGAGATAGATGGCTACTGTAGAAGATCGATAACCTTGAGTCATGTAGAGATAGATGGCTACTGTAAAAGATCGAACATATTGAGACATGTAGACCACCACACGTCTGATTCCTTGACGAGGTGTGGTGGCTTGAGTACCTTCATGACCCGGAGAGCCAGGCCAGGGGGAGTGTCCACACTTCCACCTCTTTTGGTAGCGTTTTGCATACTGGACGGGTCAAAGGGTAGAGGTCAGACAACTATCAGCCAACTCTCCTCGAGTATAAGGGGTATGAGAAGGATCACTCAGACAGAAAAACCATGGGCAGACTGGGCTCATTAGCCATGGCAGGCAGGCAGTCTAGGGGAGGGACCCCCGATACATGTTCTGTGGATGAAGACAGAGATACAGGACCATGTGGTGCCGCCAAACTTCTGCATCACGCAATACGCATTATGATGAATTGCGCGCGGTCAACTTTACGGTGTGGTGCTCGTCCTCTGGGGTTCCGCTGGGGAGGAAGAGTGCAGGGCCTACAGCCTCGAATG
>JAWQFJ010000712.1:5000-20000 GCA_034096865.1 Theodoxus fluviatilis | reverse complement strand
AGCGGATGGAGACAGACGGGAAATAGATTTGACAAGTGGGGGAAGTAATGTTCATGATACATAATGGGTTGGATGGGGTTGATGCGATGAAGACAAAGGAAAAGGACAGAGAGGTAAGGGGTGGGGGAGGAGAGGGTGGGGGGTAGTGGTGGTGAGAAGACGTTAGAGATTAAGACGGGGAAGAGAAAGAAAAAGCGATATGAAAGAAGGGTGGGAGGGAATATGGGTTGGGCTGGATGATATGGGGAAAAATCAAATTGTGCCTGTGTGCGTGCGCACCCGAGTGTGTGTGTCTTCGTCCATCTTTCATGCAGTCGTCTGTCTGCCTGCCTGTCTGTCTGTTTGTCAGTCTGTCTGTGTGTATGTCTCTCTGCCTGCCTGTCTGTCTGTCTGTCTGTGTGACTGTCTGTCTGTCTGCATGTCTGTTTGCCTGTCTGCCTGCCGGCCTGTCTGTCTGTCTGTCTGTCTGTGTGTCTGTCTGTTTGTCTGTGTGTCTGTCTGTGTGTCTGTCTGTGTGTCTGTCTGTCTGTCTGTCTGTGTGTCTGTCTGTCTGTCTGTTTGCCTGTCTGTTTGCCTGTCTGTTTGCCTCTCTGTATGTTTGTCTACCTGTCTGTCTGTCTGTGTGTCTGCGTGTCTGTCTGTTTGTCTGTGTGTCTGTCTGTCTGTCTGTCTGTCTGTCTGTCTGTCTGTCTGTCTGTGTGTGTGTGTGTCTGTCTGTCTGTTTGCCTGTCTGTTTGCCTTTCTCTGTCTGTGTGTCTGTGCGTTTGTCTGTGTGTCTGTCAGTCTGTCTCTCCGTCTGTCTGTATGTCTATTTGTTTGTGTGTGTGTGTCTGTCTGTTTGTCTATATATCTGCCTGTCTGTCTATCTGTCTTATTGTGTGTGTGTGTGTGTGTGTGTGTATGTGTGTCTGCGTGTCTATCTGTTTGCGTATGTGTGTGTGGTTGTGTGTGTCCGTCTGTGTGTGTGTGTCCGTTTGTGTGTGTGTCCGTCTGTGAGTCTGTCTGTCAATGTGTCTGTCTTTCGGTGTGTCTGCCTGTGTGTCTGTATGTGTGTCTGTTTGTGTCTGTCTTTGTGGCTGTCTGTGTGGCTGTATGTGTATCGGTATATCTGTCTGTCTGTCTGTCTCTCCGTCCGTCTGTCCGTCCGTCAATCCGTCCGTCCGACCGTCTGTATGTCTGTTTGTCTGTCTGTCTGTCTGTTTGTCTGTTTGGATCTCTCTCTCTCTCTCTCTCTCTCTCTCTCTCTCTCTCGTTCTCTCTCTCTCTCTATTTCGCTCCTTCACACTCCCTGTGTTCCTTGCCCCTTGTTCTAGGTACTGTATGGGAAAGGCCAGGCACACCAAATCCAGTCCATAACCACTGCCTCCAAGGGCAAACGTCCAATTAGGGAGACCAGGTCGAGTAAGCCCCATCTCCGGAGGAGGTTGCAGGCGTGGGTGTTGGTTCCAGAGCTGTCAGTGACCACTGGGCACCAGTCTGATATGTCTGTGTCAGGAGCGGAACTGTTGTCAACTGACGTTATCAGTTCGGATCAGTCTCAAAAGCTTCCAAAGGAAAGGGGTATTCATTTCGTTACAAGTCTGGACGTCGGTACCTAGGACAATAGTGCATGTGATCACGTGGTGAAGGCTGTTCGAACAACAGTTGGAAAACTAATCGTGTTCTCGTGCTCTTGATTTTCCCCGTAGGTTATCATAGATACGAAATACTCTAACAGAGCGTGACCCAACGGTGCATTCAACTGCGTGTGTAAGCTTACATCCATTTGGTTTCAGTATGAATATTATGTCTGTAAACTAATTTCAATATCGTCCCTCGTCGGGTGTGTGTGTGCGTGTGTGTGTTTGTCTTGGTGTTTGTGTGTCTGTCCGTCGGTTCGTCTCTCTGTTCGTCCGTCCGTCCGTCCGTCCGTCCGTCCGACCGACCGTCCGACCGACCGTCCGTCCGTCTGTCCTAATGTCTGTCTGTCTGTCCGTCCGTCCGTCCGTCCGTCCGTCCGTCTATCTGTCCGTCTATCTGTCTGTCTGTTTGTCTGGCAGTCAGAGCGAATGTTCGTCGGTCTCTTCGTCCGTCCGACTTTCCATTGGTGTCTTAGCTCTCTCCTACATTTGGTCAACACCTGGTCTTTATTTCTTGCGTCCAAAGGTCTTCTTTCCGTCTGCACAAAGCACACGTCCGTGGACAAAGTCGGTGGACAAAGTCGGTGGACAATGTCGGTGGACAAAGGCCAAAGGCCGTGGACAAAGGCAGCGCCACTGGAGGGCGTCTGCAGCCAGCAGCTGGGCAAAGTGGTGCCACGCTGTAGCTGAAGGCATGGCATCTGTAGCACAGCCAGGGCAGTGCGTCGTGGTTTCAAGCGAGGATTATCATCCCAGCTGTAGCAGATATAGGGTCGTAGAGTGGGCTATGAACCCTATGCATCCGACATTCCCACCCCTCTTCTTCTGAGAGAATGTGTGTGTGTGTGTGTGTGTCTGTGTGTGTGTGTGTCTGTGTCTGTGTGTGTATGTGTGTGTGTGTGTATGTGTGTGTGTATGTGTGTGTGTATGTGTGTGTGTACGTGTGTGTAAGTGCGCACGTTCTCGTGCAATCATGCGTGGGTATGTGAACGTTTGCTATGTTTATGTGTGTATATTTGTAAGAACATATATGATCTCATTTTGTTTGCACGAATGTATATGTCTGTGTTTGTGTTTAATTACGAGTGCGCGGTAACTGAAATGTAGCTCTATGTGTGTGTGTGTGTGTGTGTGTGTGCGCGCGCGCGCGTGTATGTGTGTGCGTGTGTGTGTGTTTGTGTGCCTGTGTGTGTATATGTATGTGTGTATGTGTTTGTATGTGTCTATGTGTGTGTGCGTGTGTGTAAGGCATTTTTTTTAAGCTGCATGTACAATTATTTGTGTCTGGGACTGCACGTTTGCACTTACGTGCGTGTATATTCTCTATCATTTCTTGCGTTGTCACCTGGTCAACTTTTTTTTCAGCGTGTGAAAATTTTGAGAATGCATGTTAATGGCGCCTTCAGAATGGTCTAACTGATGCTCGAATAAAATTTAGGAAAGCCCTGATCCTACGCCAAGCATGCTGAAAGTCTTCTGAGCAATAAAACAAGACAGATAAACTAGTTTACTACCAAAGCAACCAAAAACAAGCAAGCTAAACGATTTTGATATTATTATGCCTTTAGGCAGCGCTATTTCCGACGTCGCATATTTGCTTCATCACAAAAAAAGATTATCGGGTTTTCACACAAATATTGCTTCGCACTGGGGAGAGTTTATCAAAAAATGCGTTTGCGAGGCAAGCGTAGAGGAAGGAGAAATGCAGGGGATGAATCGATCTTCAAAATGGCCTCAGGCAGTAGTCTGGTCCACAGAGCGGTTTGTCGGGAGCGGAGGAAAGGGGATCAGTAGTGAATAATCGCTCTGATCTGAAACGGCTTGGAAGAGAGAGAGAGAGGAGGAGAAGGAGGGGGCAGACAGACAGACAGGCAGACATATACACGCAGAGACAAATACACACACGCATACACACACACACACACACACACACACACACACACACACACACACACACACACACACACACACACACACAAAGACAGACAAACAAGTGGTCAGACAGGCAGGCAGGCAGGCAAACATGAACAGCGACACAGAGATAGACAGAGACAGGAGAGAGACAGGAGAAGGCCGGAGTGGTGTGCCGAAGCCAGGCAGGCACAGCAGTGTTACCATCACGAGATGAAGGGAGGGGACTGGCCACCGAATCAAAATGGCGCCCCCTGGTTGAAAATCAAAGACCGCGCCTGCGGGACGGCAGTCATTGGAAGGAACAAGCAGGTCAATTTGCTGTAGGGATCCCCAATCACCGCTGCTGACCCCTTTGTTCATGGCCTTTATGACCCCAACCTTTGACCCTGTTGGAAACTGATGGCTCTCTCCAGGGTATGCCAGACCGTGGGTGCCAGTGATTGATTCCACGCTTCATTGCTCCTGCTGGCATGTGGCCCTTGCTTCAGATGATCGTAGTCGTTCCAAATCAGCACCAGGCACAGCTCATTGTCTTCATTACTGTTCTGGCCCGCTAGTTTGGTATCCGTATTCCACCAAATGTCGTCTTTAAAGGTACGCTGTCACTTTACTGAGTATTAACTTCAGCGAGTTGTCCACACACGCAAAACGATACCAGCTCGAGACCAACAATGATGATTTTATCTGCCCACTTTGCACTACAGTATATGAAGATGAGAACCACTTCTCATTGGAATGCTCTGCTCTCTATGATCTCAGGCAAAGATACATCTGGTGTTTATATAAACATGACCAATTGTTAGTTTTTCATGATTTGTTATCATCTGAGGACGAAACTGTCATTAAAAAGTGTTTGCAAATACATGTACAAGGCATTCCAACGGTGACGAGTGTCACTGAGATTGTGAACAAAGGATTTCATTGTAGTAATGGGATATACCATAGTGTAAATGCGGTGCAGTGCAATGTAATGTGATGTGATGTGATGTGATGTAATGTGATGTGATGTGATGTGATGTGATGTGATGTGATGTGATGTGATGTAATAAGGTGATGTACGAGTCGAATTAGACAATACATTGTTTTGCTTATATTGGTGTATACCCCTTGTGAAGGGCCGGAGGCCTAACCATAAAGGTGTCGTATCGTATCGCATCGTACTTTCTAAAACAGCCTATGGATAATACATTTTGTCGTGGGACCTGAGAGCTAGCATCTAAATACTCCGGTTTGAGCGATTGTGAGGTTTTCAATGGGATTGCTTTACTTTTGCAAAGTGTATCGGTCAATCCGCATCCTTCCTCCGTTCCATTTGCGTCGCCCATCCCACGATACTGACTCAGTGTCCCAGTCAACTAGTCGCTATCTCTGTCATCGACGCCCTTGCTCATTCATTAATTTCTAACTCAGACATTCACTCTTTTAGACATTTACTGACTCGATCATTAATTTACTCATTTACTCATTAACTCGTTCACTCACTTGCTCTCTAAATTTTTCAGCCACTCACGCACTCGTTCCCTTATTTACTCCTTCATCCACGCACTCCTTCCTTCAATCTATCACTGATTCTTTCACTCACTCAGTCACTCACACACTCACTAACTCATCCACCCACTTATCAACCCATTCAGTCGCTCATTCACTCACCAACCCAATCGCCTACTCAGTCGCTGAGTCACTCACTCTCTCACTCACTCGCTCTGTCACTCACTCACTTACTCATCCACTCACTCGCTCGCTCGCTTGCTCACTCACTCATCCACTCACTTGCTCACTCACTCACTCACTCACCAACTCGCTAACTCACTCGTTCGCTCGCTCGCTCGCTTGCTTGCTCACACACACTTGCTCACTAACTCTCCTTCACTCGCTCACTCGCTCGCTAACTCACGCACTCGCTCTGTCGCTCACTTACGCTCCCGTCCTTTATCTTACCTTTGGGCGAGAGTTCCGTGTTGCCATAGGGACCACGGCGGCCCTGCACTTCATAGAGGACGATGGCGAAGGAGAAGACGTCACCAGTGGGCGTGCCCCAAGGGGGAGGCCTGGAGTCACGCAACAGTTCCGGTGCCCGCCACAGCAGGTCTGTGACCAGAACAGAAGACATGTGCGTGTTTGCATGTCCACACCTTCTCTATAGTTTCGACTGTCTGTCTCGCGTTTTAGTCCATGTAGTCGTCGCAAGGTGACCGGTACACGTGAAGGCATACCTGTTGTCTATGGGATGTTAGTACAGTGTAGGGTGTTCACAGAGATTCTACTTTGATTTAGTTTTCTCGCTGTTTTTGTTCTTTATGTGGAAATTGGATTGATGAAGTGCAGCCCTGGTCACCACAGTGCAGTGACTCATACTTGGGAACCGACTTTGATTCTGGGTAGAGAGAAGCAGTGCAAGTTAAGCCCCTTGCTCAGGAATACAACTAAGGGATCTATGCAACCATTGGATTCGTGCGGCTCCAGGACTCATGTCACTCTAGCATCGCTGTGGTTCTAGCCTCCCTGTGACTCTAGCATCCCTGTGATTCTAGCATCCCTGTGACTCTACCATTCCTGTGACTTTACCATCCCTGTGACTCTAGCATCCCTGTGACTCTACCATCCCTGTGATTCTAGCATCCCTGAGACTCTACCATCCCTGTGACTCTAGCATCCCTAAGAATCTAGCATCCCTGTGACTCTAGCATCCCTGTGAGTCTACCATCCCTGTGACTCTACCATCTCTGTGAATCTAGCATTCCTGTGACTCTAGCATTCCTGTGACTCTACCATCCCTAAGAATCTAGCATCCCTGTGACTCTAGCATCCCTGTGACTCTAGCATCCCTGTGACTCTACCATCCCTGTGACTCTACCATCCCTGTGAATCTAGCATTCCTGTGACTCTAGCATACCTGTGACTCTAGCATCCCTAAAAATCTAGCATATCTGTGACTATAGAATCTCTGTGACTCTAGCATCCCTGTGACTCTAGCATCCCTGTGGCTCTAGTATTCCTGTGACTCTAGCATTTATGTGACTCTAACATTCCTATGACTCTAACATTCCTGTGACTCTAGCATTAATGTGAATCTAGGACTAGTGAAAATCAAGGATTCGTGCAATTCTTGGACTCTGCAACTCTAGAATTCCTGTGACTCTAGCGTGTGTGAAAGTAAAATGTGTGTAAATCAAGGATGCGTGCAACTCAGCGATCAGTGCAGAACTGGAGTCCATGTCAGTTTAGAACCCTTGCAAATTATGGATCCGTAGAGCCGCAAATGAAGTGAATGCTGGCGAATGTCCCAATCACTGGACTGAAGAAGCCAAAAAGTGAATTGTTGATTTCATTGGAACTGTTCAATGGCCGTGAAGGAATCATAATTAATCGCATACTCTCCACTGCGAACTGCAGCCCAATCCATAGCTCTATGTATTCTCAAAAGAAAAGATGGGCAAAATTATTGCCTTTGTGAGATAATTTACTGCGTTGACTCATTGTAGAAGCCACAGACACGTGAAAAGCAAATTCGTTTTCATTTATGAAGACTGGCTCGAGGAAAATCAGTCTGGTGTACGCTACGTACGCAGTTTATTTCAAGTGCACATATCCAATGATTCTGTTAGAATCCAAGTTAAATTTTGCCAGATAAAACTATCTAGATGTCATTCATATTAGAAACCCAAAAATTACCGGCGACCTGTAGAATCAGCAAAAACAAAGTTTTCTTTGAAAATCGCTGTATTTACAAAGATAAATGACCAGCGTATATTTTCCAATTATGAATCTTCTGCGACGCAAAATACACACATACGCACGCAACCACGCACGCACACACGCACGCACACACGCACGCACGCACACACGCACACACACACACGCACACGCACGCACGCACGCACGCACGCACACACATACACACAGACATACACATACACACACAAATATACATATACACACACATACACACACACACGCACGCACGCACGCACGCACGCACACACGCACGCACGCAAGCACCCCTCGCGTGACATGTAGCTCGAAGTTGAAAAATTAGCGCTGTTGATTCGTGTTTGTCCGTGACTACAGCGATTTATAAAGAAAACTCAGGAGCTGTTCGTCAAAGTGCAATGAGTGGCACTGAAACAGAACTTAGAGGGACACATAAGAGTATACACTGGACGAGAATCTTTCTGGGGGCAGTGACACAATGAGATCGTCAAAAGAATTAAGCAACACCATTTCAATTACCGAGCACTTTAGAGGCCTGGGACCGCCCTTGCAGAACTCTCTAATTCCACTCAATTTCTGAAGAGCAGGGGTATGGCTATAAAAAAAACTAAACGTCTGTGTAAACTCTCCAGAAATAACCCGCAACTGAGAGGGGTTTTGTAATCAATAGACAGGGCTGACTTGAAAGGCATGCAGCAGAATGCCCTCAGTGGAACAAGAGAAGAGCTTGGATTGGAAGCCACAGCTGAGAGCGCGGTCGATGGGGTCAGAAAAGGGGAAACCAATTAGAAGCGCTGGATCAGCCCTTGCGTCCATCTGCCTGTCGTGTGTCCAGCTTCTTGCAGAAAAAAAGGCACAGCCATCACGTCCAACTACTGATATACCTGTCAACAGTGCAAAGCCACCATTGTCGAAAGGCTTCAGCTGCAGCAAGGATCTGCCAGGCAAAGTAATAGCAATCTAGCCACTTCATCATTCTATCATCTGAAAGTCTACAACATAAAGTACTGTACTAAAATGAAACGAGATTCATTACAAGGACGGTAGTCCATTGCAAGTACAATCGGAAGTTGCATATTGTGGTACCAGCATGACCTCTTACACCCTTAGTTCGTGCAAATATCTCTTCCCGGCTAGACAGTAGATAATTTGGCGCCAGTTTTTGCTGCCTCATCTTGAAGGCAACTAATGTTCTTTTCGGAGAGACACACCAGACAGACACTCACACACACACACACACACACACACACACACACACACACACGCTCAGACTCACACGTATGCACACACATCTTACTTCTGTAGGTGGCATGCTCCCCTGCATCTTCCTCTGCCCCGGCCAGGAACTGGTGCAGCCCGAAGTCCGTGATCCGCAGCACCCAGCGTCCGTCCACCACGCAGTTTGAGGACTTGAGCTTGCCATGGTAGCGGATCTCGGAGTCGTGCAGGAAGATCATGCCCTTCACAGGAAAAACCACGACACCATTCTAGTCAGTCTCTCGGAACACTAATCCACGTCATCATTGTCGATAGTAGCACTTGTACAATAAAGTACGACACCATTCTAGTCAGTCTCTCGGAACACTAAACCATGTCATCATTGTCGATAGTAGCATGTGTTCAATAAACCACGACACCATTCTAGTCAGTCTCTCGGAACACTAAACCACGTCACCATTGTCGATAGTAGCATTTGTTCAATAAACCATGACACCATTCTAGTCAGTCTAACGGAAAACTAATCCACGTCACCATTGTCGATAGTAGCACTTGTACAATAAAGCACGACACCATTCTAGTCAGTCTTTTGGAACACTAAATCACGTCACAATTGTGGATAGTACCACTTGTACAGTAACCCACGACACCATTCTAATCAGTCTCTCGGAATACTAAACCATGTCACCATTGTCGATAGTAGCACTTGTACAGTAAACCACGACACCATTCTAATCAGTCTCTCGGAATATTAAACCATGTCACCATTGTCGATAGTAGCACTTGTACAATAAAGTACGACACCATTCTAGTCAGTCTCTTGGAATACTAATCCACGTCACCAAAATGTTGATCGTAACACTTATATATTAAACCATGACACCATTCTAGTCAGTCTATCGGAACACTAATCCACGTCATCATTGTCGATAGTAACACTTGTACACTCAACCATGACACCATTCTAGGCAGTCTCTCCAAACACGTGTACGCTAAACCACAACACCATTCTAGGCAGTCTCTCCAAACACGTGTACGCTAAACCACAACACCGTTTCAGGCAGTCTCTCCAAATGGTTTTTCACTACACCACTACAACATTGCAAACAGTCACTCAGAATTCTTGCACATTAAACTTCATTTGATTCTCTTGTAATGAAATATTTTGTATACTTGTTTGTGTGTTTAAGCAGACCCTCCGTTGAAAAGACAATCAGCCATCTATCTTACGTACACCCATCATGAAAGGTCCACCTGATGAGGGGTTACTACCCGAAAATTCGGTTGCTTATCTTTCCTTGAGCGTCTGCCACACGTGGTTATGCTATGTTTTCTTTTCATTTTCATTCATCATTCAAATTATAACAGGTACAAATGACAGGAAGGAGGGAGGAAGTGAACAGAGTGAGAAAATACACGTCGGCGTGATCTCACTGCGAAACTATGGCCCCCAAAAGTCAAGCTTCTATTCACCTTTGCGTTATCACAAGGGGGCAAGTTGAAATGCGATGGACGGCGTGTGTATAGAGTACATCTTGTCCTCCACGACGACAACATATGAGAACTCGAATAAACGTTGATGCCATCAACGCTACCATTCCGCTGATCACATCGAGATCAAACTTGTTTTTCAAAATTTACACTTGCTCAAAGACTTTTGGCCTAGGCATGAGGAACTTATCCATAACATCCTTATGTGACGTGATGACCAGTAGAGATGTATATTATTTGTAACCATCTCAGCCACCTGAGTGACCAGTGGTCAAATGTTTGCAAATACTTATCGAAATTTTAAAAATCAATAGTGGAGGCTTAGTACCGCACGTAATGGGGGACGAAAATTATTGCGATTTTATATCATGATTTATTGCTTTTGCTATTAACAAAATTGCTCGCGTCAGTAGTTTCTTCCTGCTACGAGGAAGCCAGTGTCGGGTGAGCACGCTGGAATGAAAACGCACTGCGTCGTGCGACAGAGTGTACGCACCCTCACGTCAAATCTGTAAGCTGCGGGCATTCGGGCAGGGTCCGTGGAGACTAGTCAGGATGCGTGGGGAGTATCGGTCCCGGGCGCAGGTGGAACATTTGACGCAAAGCAGCGCCGTGGCTAAAATATTCTCCTTTATGCAGTCTGTTCTTTCCCGCTGCCTGCTCCCTTCGTCTCAGGTGTCAGGGAAGTGCGTCCATTGTCTGCTGCCAGACGCGTCGCAGTAAGCCAAAGATAACTCATTTGTGAAGCAGCTGCTCCGTCCCTCATGTCCCCCGTCAGAATTCATCAGGCTCCTTGCATGAGAAGCTGCGCTGAGGCAGATGTAACGCTCCCCCCCCACGCATGTGCCACATCTATTTCACCTCAAGTCCGTCCCAAGGCCATTATGGAAACGTCTTCGCTTTTTACTGAGGCGTCTGACAACAAGGTCTCTCGGACGTTCGCATGTCTGCCGACAAGGGCGGCTTTTCTTTTCCGTGTCGCGAGGGAAGGATGTACTCCGACCCCAAAAGTCATCTGCCCAATAACATGCAAAATTGTCTCTTGACGCATTACACCCCGCCTCGTCTTTGGCGATCAAAGATTGCAATCCCTTTTTTCGCTGGCGACTGTAATTTTCTGTCCATCAGAATTCGTTGCTGGTTTCCGTTTTCTCGTTATCCTCCCGGCCTGGGATATTAGCTGCTCAGGAGGCGTTGAGCGAGTGATTTTTCTTCCCTTCTGTCCCGTCCTGCTCCGTCAAGGGGACATGTTGTTGCCCAGTCCTTTTGGCCGCGGATCAATAGCTGTCTCCAGGCCTTGGGGATTTCCTGCCCCAGTTCCTGAGAAAAACAACGCGCGTCCTCTCTCTCTCTCTCTCTCTCTCTCTCTCTCTCTCCCTCTCTCTCTCTCTCTATCTCTCTCTCTCTCTCTCTCTCTCTCTCTCTCTCCTCTAGATTGGGCACGCACTCGTGCAAAACCCGCTGCCCGCGGAGATGTCCTGAGGAACATTCTCTGTCAGGCGATCAGCTGGCGCATGCAGCTTCTGAAAGGCAATTGGTTAACCGATTTGCAGAGGAAGTGGTCCGCTCGCGGATTCAATTGTTGTGCAACGGAAGTTGTAACGACTGGAGTTTGCTCTGAATGTTGCTTACTTCGTTTCCCAGGATCTCGAGAAGAGTCACAGCACAGAGGGTGAGGTTTTCAGGGTTGGAAAAACTCTCCATACCACAGACATGATCCTCTTTATCCAGTGTGTGTACGTAAAAGTGTTTACAATCTCAGGATTGCACTTTTACGCTTAGCTTCTTACCATTTAACGTTAAATTCGGGGTAAATTTAACCTTTGTAGATACAGAACCTTAAAGCATTATTTTCAGAAAAAGTCGAAACTCCATCAATTGAATAATTGAGGACCGGTTTGTGACTGTTTTTGAGAAACCAAACCAAGAGTCGCTGCGACAATCTTTTCAGCAAATGTCCAGAAAAGTTGTCTTGGGGCAAATAATGTAATACTTTCAGTTGCTTTAAAAAATGCATTAAAATAATTATATTTACTACACCCGTACCCTTTTCTTTGCAATGTTTGTTACAAAAACCGAATAATTTTGTAAGAGAGAAATTCATGTTGGTAGTTTATACTCTTTAGTCTAATTTTGCCGTGCACGGTTACATGTGTAAACGAATAAGTGTGGAGGGAGAACAGAGGAACAAGTAGATGAAACCTTTGTCCGCTCTTTACGGTGATTCAAAGCAGTGTCTTTTATAAAAGTGTGAAGTCGTGATGAAATGGGTGTGCTTTTCAATTCTCAAAGTTGAACAACTGGTCAAAACTAAGAAAGTCTATACCTTTACTTTGACCTATATCCTTTTCTGTGTACGGCGCAGATTTGGGAAACTGGGTTTAAATCTGGGCTGAGAGAATGAAGACTTCAGGCAGTGGTGGGTTGGGACATTCTGTGAACCCGATTCAGTATTGATTCTGGCGCAGTTTGCAATGAATGCGTTATAAACTTGACCCTTCGCATTACAGCATTGCGCCAAAAATAGTTCGTTCCGATACTATTTTTATCTCCACTTATTACAGAAACCATTCAGATGTCAAAAC
Organism: Theodoxus fluviatilis; assembly: GCA_034096865.1. Classification (NCBI taxonomy): domain Eukaryota; kingdom Metazoa; phylum Mollusca; class Gastropoda; order Cycloneritida; family Neritidae; genus Theodoxus; species Theodoxus fluviatilis. The sequence goes on along the minus strand of JAWQFJ010000712.1, from coordinate 7,462 downwards.
GTCTTTCCATTTCAACATTAACTATTTTATTTTATTGAATAAATGCTTGTTTTTTGCCTCAAGAAGCGTAAGTAATGAGTTTTGTGCGAAATAGTCTTAGAACTACTTAACGGCGTATGTCAGGGAGTATGTCGGCTATCCCACAAGCCTCTCGTGTGACCCTAATTAGAATTTGTTGGACAAATTCCTTCCATCACGTGATGTCAACTGTGCTAGAGACTGTTTCGCCGGCAGGCGAAGTCTCTAGTGAACTAGAGTGGGGTTGGGAGAGACAAAGCACATATCGTCACACTACTCCACTGAGTGCTTGTTGTGCTTTCAAACCCAATTTTAGTTTCCTCAATCGCCAGTCTTCTCGAGACTGACGACGTTGCCCTCGGCGTCAATGTCGCTGTGGTGAAGAAATATTCACAGGACGCTGGATTTGGTCGTGCAGTTAAAAAAAGAGAAGACACTCTCGTAGCCCAGGCGTCTGCTTCGGTGGGATGATGACGCAGAACTCTCGAAGGTAATGTTGAGAGTGCTCTAGCGAGAAAACCTGCTTCCCGGAAAAGCCTGATTAATCTGTCGATGCAAATGGTATTCCATTGTCGGGACTGCCTACATCTGAAATTCGATAAAAACGCACATTACCTCAACACCCGACCGAGTTAGATCCCTCATTCGCCCGAAATGAAATTGTCCGGAAATTGCTGGGCTGCAAATAGAGCGAGTTCATTTCTGGAGTAAAACGTCCTGGTGTCGGCCCACTGAGAGACATCAAGCCCAATGTCGACCATTGCTTCCAATATGTGATGGTTTCGTGGCCAGGTTTTACGGTCGTTGTGGAGGGACCGAGCCAGAGGCCAGGTAGGAATGGACTACTGCTGGTGTTACCCGTGTGCATTTCTGGCTCTTCTTCGCTCCTTCAATCGCCCCCAGCGGAGTAAATACAATCTACACTTGGATCATCCGGGCATCATTACTGTTAAAAAGGAGCCAATTATCCCTTTGTCAGTCGTTCAGGTTGATTTTATTTAAAGCTGTTTACTTCATAAATAACCAAAGAAATACGCGAATAATTGTTTTCTTTCGTCTTTCGTTCGCATCAAATACGTTCGTTACCCGAGGTTTAGTCATTCTAGTCCACTAGAGACTTCGCCTGCCGGCGAAAGATTCTCTGCAGTTCATATCTCGTGATGGAACGATTCCGCCCGGAATATGCATGAGGAGGTCACATGAGAGGCTTGTGTGAGCCGCTCTGCTTCCTGATACGCTGTTAAATTAGTTCTAAGACTATTTCGCACAAAACTCATTACTTACGCTTCTCGAGGCAGTAAACAAGCGTTTATTGGATCAAATAAAATGTTTGTGTTGAAATGGAAACATGTGTTGATTTTCTGAATGATTTCTGTAAAAAGCGGGGAGAAATCGTATCCGAAGAGAACTATTTTGGGCGCAATGCTGTAATGCGAAGGGTCAAGACTATTACGTATTCATTGCGAACTGTGTCAGTCACTTCTGACTGGGGTTAACGGAATGGACTTAAGTATCATCATGACGCACGTTCTTCGTCAGTGTTATTTACCATTGAATGGCTGGTGATCAAAATAGTTCCATATAACCTTAAAAGAATTGCATAACCCCCCCCCCCCCCCCCCCAAAGCATTTTCATGCTCCATTCTATGAAAAATATTCGGAAATACATTCAAAAAAAGTTCAAACGATTTTGGGGAGGTACCCTAGCTGACACGGACAGTGTTTGAGATTAAATGTAAGTAATAAATGGGTCAATGTTATAAGAATAAAAGTGAAGAAATAGAGATACATATACAAACTTACAAGTATTGTCAGGCAGAGCAACATATAGTGGATAGGAAAAATGCATACATCCAGGCGCACACACATACACACACTCACACACACATACACACGCACACACACACACACACGCACAGACACGAGCACACGCACACACACACACGCACGCACGCACGCAAGCACCCACGCACGCTCTCACACACACATGCAGACACGGGCGCACGCACACACACACGCACGCACACCCACACACACACACACACACACACACACACACACACACACACACACACACACACACACACACGCACGCACTCACTCACACGCACGCACGCACGCTCACATGCACAGACACAATTACACACACGCGCGCACACAAGCAGGCACTTACGCACGCGCGCGCACGCACTCACTTACACACACACGCACACAAACGCACGCACAGACACACACGCGCGCGCGCGCACACACACACATACACACACAATTACATACACACACACGCACGCACGCACCCGCACACACACACACACACACACACACACAGAAGAAAAATCATAGAAGATGTGGCTTACCCTGATGATGTCAAAGATCAGTGATGCTTTGAACATGGAATCCAACTGTATATCGTCATTCTCCAGTATGTCCTGCAAAGCACACTC
>JAWQFJ010000711.1:59534-105282 GCA_034096865.1 Theodoxus fluviatilis | reverse complement strand
CTGTGTGTGCTGTGCGTGCTCTGTGTGCATGTGTGTGTGTTTATGTGGATGTGTATTTGTGTGTTTGTGTCTTTCTTTGTCTGTCTGTCTGTCTGTCTGTCTGTCTGTCTGTCTGTCTGTCTGTCTGTCTGTCTGTCTCTCTCTCTCTGTGTATCTGGCCGGGTATGGCTGCTGGAGAATTCTTCTCCTTTTCAAGAAAATGCTAGAGTTATTCAAGTGAAGGATTCAAGACAGTTTATCGGGCTTGGACCGGACCACCCCTGGAACCCATGCAGGTCCTAAGGCAATAATACCAGGCCTGGACTAGGCAAGGCCTGGATGCCAGGGCTGGGCCAGGGCTGGATGCCAGGGCTGGCCAGGGCTGGATGCCAGGGCTGGCCCAATGACCATTTCTAAGCTAGTCCAGGGCTGGATGCCAGGGCTGGCCAGGGCTGGATGCCAGGGCTGGTCCAGGGCTGGCCCAATGACCATTTCTAGGCTAGTCCAGGGCTGGATGCCAGGGCTGGCCAGGGCTGGATGCCAGGGCTGGTCCAATGACCATTTCTAAGCTAGTCCAGGGCTGGATGCCAGGGCTGGCCAGGGCTGTCTACCTAATGTAAAGAGCATCTAGTGTAATGGTGGGCGCAAACCTTGTTGATCACATTCTCTCTCGGTCCCGTTGATGTCAGACTGAGTGCTTAAAGTGCGTTTTCCCTCCCTCCCTCTCTCTCCCTCCCTCCCTCTCTCTCTCCCCCCCCCCCCCCTCTTTCTCTCTCAAATGAATATGCATACAATCTTACTCAACACCGAGGACCAAGCTGACCCACAAACGCAAATGATCTAAAATAATGCGTTGTTTAAATGTACGATTGTTGTAAATTATGAATTGTAAATTTATTACCTCATCTACCCACCCCCCCCCCCCCCCCCCCCCCCCCCCCCCCTCCCATTGAACACTGTGACGGGCCACCGGCCTAAACAATAAAGAAGTTAAAGTGTCTCTCTCTCTCTCTCCTCCCTCTTTCTGAATGTATGTGTGTGTGCGTTTGCGTGCGTGCGTGCGTGCACGTGTGTGTGTGTGTGCAACAGTAGACTTTGACACGAAAACAATTGGCACTATTTTCTCTGATAGAAAATTCAGGCCACGGTAGGAAACCTACAGTTCGCAATATTCTTCCTGCATCAGTAGGTGCGATACTGTCATGCGACTAGCTCCAGTTCAGCACACTTCCCATCTTCGCGAAGTCACGCGTTGTTCTGCTTAAGAATGCGCAGGCTGGTACAACAGCAAACAGTCACGGGACACTGACGGGAGACAAATAATCACTGAGCTCAGCTGCGGCAGACGATAGCTAGGGTCATCGAGAATAAGCGAACGAGGCCAGCTCTGCACCGAGGTACTGTACTTCGGCTGCACGTGACACAGCTTTATCTAATGTTGCAGAGTCGCAGCTGTACGGTCCTGCACTCAGTTTGTTTGAAATAGCGAGACGAATGTCAGGTCATGCAAGGTACACACAGTGCAGCGACGAGATTGCTTCGTCGAGACAGGCAACTGAAAATAATTACTAGTCTATAACCGAACCATGATGATCGTGCCTTGCACTAACGTGTGCTGCTCTACACTGTCACGGATCAAGTTGCAGCAATTTCGGGAAGCAACTTTGAGAGCAGTATCTGGAGCTTTTCTTGTTTTTAAGGCACTACATGGTGTCTTCTAAATGAGACAGGAAAAGAACACTTAAATTCTGATCGTGTTAATCTGATTAATCCATGCGCAGATTAAAGGTTGACTGGTTAAAAAGAGGGGAAAGTTACAGGAAAAAACTCTTATCAATAAGAAACAAACACACGACAAACACCAAAATCAAAGTCTTTCAGGCACACACCCTTCTTCAGTGAACGTTACAGACAGACATAAAAAACTCTTTAAGAAAGGAAGCTTCAAGGAAGGAGGGAGAGAGAGAGAGAGAGAGAGAGAGAGAGAGAGAGAGAGAGAGAGAGAGAGGATTTATGCAATTCAGACACAAGCACGTAACATTTTTGCACATTACAGCAGTTAAGTTCCTTCCCTTGTCTCTTCAGGCCTTCTTGTGTACATACTTCCTGCAGATGTAAGCACTGTGTTTGTCCATCTCTCTCTCTCTCTCCTTGTCCGTCTGTCTGCCACCAGTCAGTTCTCTACTCACACAAGCCCATTGAGGAATACAACATACAGCCAGAGCTGTTTGATGGAATTGTTGTCTGCTGTAGCAGTAGTCCACTTACACACACACACACACACACACACAGTGGGTACACTTCCAGGCATATCCCCTTTTCATTCACATGCAATTTTGTGACTAATCTAGATGAAATTATCAACGAGTACCGCAGTAAGCCATTGCTGCACACTCCTTCGAGGCACACATGCACAGCTCATGAGTACAAATACATATACACACATATTCAAGCACAAACCACTCTCTCTCTCTCTCAGACACACACACACACACACACACACACACACACACACACACGTTCATTCACTTATTCACATACACTCACTCACTCACATGAAAAATCATTACCTCCCTTAGGCCATAGACAGTCGTTTATTTCTGGTAATGCTTGACAAGTCTTGAGCAAGGGGGGACAAGACTGGAGTTGTGGATGAAGTTGCAATGGCATACCACAGTGCGACAGCAAGCACATTGATCCTAATCACACTGACAACGGTTGTCCTACCTAAGCTGTACACTACAGTAACAGTCTTCACCAGGGACAGAAGCAAGAAATAGTCAGGGCACAAGCAGCATCAATTCATCTCTAGTCTTATCACATGCAATTCATCAACCACATGGAGAACACTAAAGTATCAGAGGTATCAGTATTTTCGTTTCATTTCATCTGCCAAAAAATATCATCAGTGATCCACAAGTGATAACATTGATCCCTTCTGGAAAGCAGTAAAGAGTAGAACAAAAATACCTTTGTTTGTGAAAAATCGAGACATAGTTGATAAGTACAAGATTCAAGCATTACCTAACAAACAGAAACATAGCAATATAGCATTCCCATGGATCTGGGCACAACTCCATGATATCCAAATTCATGATCAGTAAAACATAATGTCCACACTGTGAAAGGAAGGGCCGGGGGCTACAGAAAATACACAAAGTAGCACAGGTTGATGTGGTTTGATTTGCTTTAATCAGGCTATGCCCTTTTGTGACACACTCAATGATTTATTAAGGTGAACAGGGATCATCAATTCCATTCGGGTGGGGGTTGGGGTAGGGGTGGGGGGTGGGGGTGGGAGAGAGGGTGGGTGGGTGGGAGATAGAGAAAACACAAATTATACAAAATAAAATACTAGCTTTTAAAAGATGCCATGCCATCCTGTTCCCCTCCACATCAGCAGGCAATACAACAACAGTATAATAAATACATCTCACAATCTTGCATATGGTAGGCATTTACAAAAGCTCAACTTGTCACTTAAAATGGCGATGTAATGATCTATGATAACACATGAAAAGTATGAACAAAGCAGAGATGGAACCACAGTGACTAAAGGAAAAATATTCATTGACTTAGTTGGAACAACTGATTGCCAGCAATTGTACAGAAGGGAATGGTCAATACTATGCAGAAAAAAATTGTTACACAATACCACCAAAAAACTTGCCGAATAAAGTATTGAAAAAGAATGTTCTAAGTACCAAATCAAGAATACATAAACTAATTCTCACTTTACCTTCTACACTCCTCTATCATTGCTGCTTTAATACCAAATTGACATAACTAAATGCAAAAATTCACAGGATTTTCAAGATGTCAACAATATATAGTACTGATCAAATTTTCTTCATATTAAAAAAAAGACAAGAAAAGAGAAGAAGTTAAAAACATACAACACAAAGTACCAAATCCATTTCACAAAGGCCTTTTAGAGCAATAATTACATTTGCTTCATAATGCAATTATTTTCTACCCTCTTTAGTAACTCGGCAACGACACGTGGAAGATGGAGTTACCTCCCATGAAAAATTCAAGCCTACACCCGACACTACTCGAGCATATGTTCAATTCTATGTCCAACGTTTTTCATCTACAACTATTATTTAGAAGTTTGTGTTTGTTTGTTTGTTTTGACATAAAAGTTCACATCTCATGTGCTGGGTCAGTCACCCCCATTCACAGATTGTCATGGTTGGCAGCATAACAGTAATCACCTGAAGGAGGTTGAGCTAAATATTCTAGAGCTTATTACTTTTTTATGCATCTGGGAGACTATTATCAGAAGACCAAACCAAAGAAACAAAAAACAGAAGTGCATATAAATCCTGCAGGAATGAAATGCAAATTGGCAACTAGTTTTCCTCTCCTCGAGCATCTCATTTGCCATTACATGTATATAGAACTAGTGAAAAGATACACAACTGGCACTAAATTTTTGCATGCAAGCCAGCAGTAAGGTTGATTTCATTCGCTTCATTGACTGCATGCATCTGTACAGAATTCAACAATTTACAAATGATGCAAAAAACAACCCAACTTCTGAGGTAAGCGTGGACAAGGCAGTTCATCTGCAGCCACTTGACACTGGCGTACCACGGGCAGGAAAAGAGACATGCCACTTTGTGGCAACCCAGGTAAACAAGGAGAAGGAATACAGGAGGAAAAAGGGTTTCCACAGTGAAGTGTTTCAAGCAGACATTTCCATGCATTCACATTTCAATCAATCATCCGAACAAGCAACTTTAATTTATCTACCAGGAAATGTACAACCAGCCAAGATAACATCAGATGTTATTGTTCAGTGTTGAGATCAATATGAGATACATTTTTTTTATTTCAACACCCCCACCAACCCACCTATTTTACTGATGTCAGTGGGAACTGCAAACATTTAGGAAATTAAGCACCTTTACAAATCTTTATTAGGATCAACACAAACACAACTCACTAATGATATCAGAGCATCAAGCACTGATGAATGCCAATAACCCATTTCAAACATTGGAGATATTTTAAAGATGACATCCACTACTTCTTAAGAAATGCTTTAGTAGAAATTTGAGATTGTGCAGAATACAAAGCTACACTTTGTTTTGCAGAGCATGAAGACTTTTTTTCCTCTCCTCTCTCTTGCAGAATTGTCATTTGACCTCGTGGTTTTGTTTTCCTCTAAGTGAACTGCACACAATCACAAACAGCTTTTGATTCCATTTGTACAGGTGGTAGGTTTAAATGTTAAAAAAGATCCAGAAACTGTTTTGTGCATTTCTTTAACAGGTTTACTGTACTTCTTTGATTTAACAAAACATAAAAAAATGCAACAAACTATCTTTCATCCAAGTGCTATAGAAACCTGTGCAAAACCAAATTGAAGTGATTCTGTGTTCACCTGGTCCACAGGATTAGACCAAAAGATGACTTCTCTCCTACCCACAAAATGTCACGTTGTAATCACATAACCATTGAGGACTCTATGTCAGTTTAATTTGCATGAACACTTAGGTAGAAATAATATCAGTAAGCAACTGTACTTCTCCCAAGCACTTATGACTGGTCATTCTGAATGAATCTGAGTCACTGACTCTGGTGACAGTTTTTCCTGGGGACTCTCCACAAGGCAGACAGTAAAGCCCTCAAGTGAATCCAGTCAGCAATGTCACTGATTTCCTTGACTAGATTCCAGTTTGATGTTTTTCCAATACACTTCCAAATTTATGCCTACGTGGAAAAAGAAACAAAATCAAAGATATTGATAGTTTTTCACTGCAGACAAGTCACTGAAGCAGTCGATGGCTCGTTGATGTATCACATTTCATAGAATTGAACATGTCACACAGGGCGTTAATCTCATTATATTACTACATGAACAAATCATGAAATCACATCGTTGTGAAAACCCCCCCCCCCCCCCCCCCCCCCCCAACATAAAAACCCAAAACAACAACAACCCCCCCCAAAAAAAAACCCCCACTTTTGTTCTTCCAGAACTTCATGTCAGTGCAGTTGGCATGGTTACTTGCAATACTGCACAGGGTAGGGAGTGAGTAGGGAGGAAAACAAGTCAAGAGTCATTGGAAAATTATTGAAGTAGCGAAACACTAACTACTGGTTTAGAGTTAGTGAGTTAAAGCTTTTCCAAACATTGATGTACCCTGTTCAGGAAATGCCAAAGTCCCCCAAAGAACATCCAATCTTCTCCAGAATCCTGTAGGATCAGTATTGCAAAAGCAACAGTAGTAGCAGCCACACTGACAGCTTGTTGATATTGCAGAACCAGTAGAGAGCATCAAATGAAGTAAAGAGGGAAACCCAGACTTCTTGACGATGACAACGGAGCCTCCCTGCACAATGATTATGTCCGATGCCTGCCTCCTAGCAGCCGCAGTCATTTTGTCTTGCCAAGTTCTTTTTCCTCAGGTCCACAGTGGTGCCCTGGTGAGAGCGGACCTCCAGCCTGTCCTCCAGCTCCTTCAGGCGCTCAATCACAGCAATGAAAGCTTTGTCCACATTGGTGGAGTCTTTGGCACTGGTCTCGTAGTAGGGGATGGCCCCGTTGCTGCTACACCAATCCCTGGCTTCCGTCTCCATCACTGACCTGTTCTCTTTATCAATCTTGTTGCCAAGGACAACAAAGGGGAAGCTGTTGGCATCCTGGACATCAGCGTAGTACAAGAACTCCTGACGCCACATGCCCAGGTTCTTGAGGCTCTGAAGGTCGTCTACCGAGAAGGTCAGCAGGCAGCAGTCTGCACCTCGGTAGAAGGGAGTGCGAAGGGACTTGAAGCGCTCCTGGCCCGCCGTGTCCCAGATCTGCATGGTGTAGCGCTCCCCGTGAAGATCCACCTCCTTGTTGAGGAACTCCACGCCGATGGTGTGGAAGGACTGGGCATCGAACTTGTTGCTGACGAAGCGGTTCATGAGGGAGCTCTTGCCCACGCCGCCGTCCCCCAACAGCACCACCTTCAGCAGCTTGGACTTGTTGGCTGGAGAGCTGTTCTGCGCCATTGTGCCTCTTGCTCCACTCGCCCCACAGTCACGGATGCAGATCTGGAACAAAAAAAAGAAAACTTATCATGTAACTTTTCATATGACTGCTGGCTGGACTGTAGTCAATAACCAAGTAAACTTTTTTTTCTCATTCCCTTGCTAATAATATGTTTAGTGCATTAGCATGAATCTCAATGAACACATTTTTCATGCATTGATGAACAAGAAGGGTAAAGCCCACATGACTCATATGCTGAGAGGTTGTATTGTGAACTATGTACAGAGGTTGTGTTGTGAACTGGTACAGAGGTTGTGTTGTGAACTATCTACAGAGGTTGTGCAACTCAACTCAACTCAGCGACAGAGTGGGCGGTAGTGACACAATACTGAAATGAATGATAGTTTTGTGAACTTATGTGTTTGATGCAGGAAGACTACATCATTGGACTGCGGGAAGATCTTAGCAGTTCCAAGATCTTCTTCAAACGCAAACCATCAGAGAGCTGCATGAACACGCGGAACGATGCTCTAGCTCAAATCTGGATGGCAAACACAGACGTGCAGTATGTGATGGACGAATACGCCTGTGGTGCCTACATCATCACCTACATCAGCAAGGGTCACCGCGGCATGAGTGACCTGCTGCGTGATGCTTCTGACGAGGCCAAACGTGGAAACCGTGGCGTGCAACAACAAGTCTGTCACCTTGCCAACAAGTTTCTAAACCATTGTGAGGCATCCGCACAAGAGGCGGTTTACCTGCAGCGCCTTTCCTGTGCCCTTGCGTGCTTGATCTCTTCTCAAGCCTCAGGGTTAGATATGTGCTGAGTTGTCAAACCCCTCAGTATGCTCCTGAGGAATGCGATCAGCTGAAAATTTGAAGTTGAGTAAAGGCTTGTTTGATCCTAATATGCCTTGGTGTGCCTTACCTTACTTTTCAGCACACATATCCCAGAAAGTTCTTGCTCTAGCTCAAATCTGGATGGCAAACACAGATGTGCAGTATGTGATGGACGAATATGCCTGTGGTGCCTACATCATCACCTACATCAGCAAGGGTCACCGCGGCATGAGTGACCTGCTGCGTGATGCTTCTGACGAGGCCAAACGTGGAAACCGTGGCGTGCAACAACAAGTCTGTCACCTTGCCAACAAGTTTCTAAACCATTGTGAGGCATCCGCACAAGAGGCGGTTTACCTGCAGCGCCTTTCCCGTGCCCTTGCGTGCTTGATCTCTTCTCAAGCCTCAGGGTTAGATATGTGCTGAGTTGTCAAACCCCTCAGTATGCTCCTGAGGAATGCGATCAGCTGAAAATTTGAAGTTGAGTAAAGGCTTGTTTGATCCTAATATGCCTTGGTGTGCCTTACCTTACTTTTCAGCACACATATCCCAGAAAGTTCTTGCTTGCATACAACCTTACTGAGCTAACCTTTACCTGGCTACTTATTCATAGAGACTAAATGAGTACAAGTACAGCATCACAATTCAACAGTCTGGCATAACTTATAGTCGCTGCATGGTGCAAAAATCAACACAGCTGGCTCAATGATAGTCAGAGTTTTAGAATAACAGACTGATCTAAAACCTCCATGACCACAAGTCCCAGCACATGAGGGGGGCATCTGGGGGCATCTGGGGCAGCTTCCACAGGCAGTTCTCTTATTGTCCATATCATCCTCACACAATACAGGAGACATGGTGGATGGCAAAGTTCACCCTGATCCACGCTGACATGTAACACAACAGGCCATAGAAACAGGACAAGGTCAACATTTGCACAGCACACAGTGACCTCCCCTCACTCCTTTCTAGCAAACCCAGGTGCATGAGTATTTTATCTAAAACTAAAACTTTTTTGTTTCAACTGTGCAGTGTGCGAGTGTTGGAATGCTTTGTAATTGTATGAATGTAGACTTTTCATTGTAAACGCCATGAGCTTGCCTATTAGGGAAGGTATGGGCATATAAGTAGTCTGTATTATTATTATTATTATTATTATTATTGTGCGTGAATGAGTACGAATGCTGCAATGCACATGTCTGGGGTGAACATCTATAATACACCTCCTCCTCTGTGAGACTGTGTGAGTGTTAATTCAGCGTCTATGACATGCCAAAGCAAAACAAAACATGTCATAATAGGAGCTTCCTGAACCTATCCATCATGTTTAAAATATATGGTCGATTGTTTCCTGGGCCGATAGCTTGCAAGGGGGTTTAGGGAAAAGAATATTATAAATGCTTTACAAACACTCCATCATAGCAATTCTCTAATGGCTCAGCTGGTAGAGCGTTGGACTCTTGGTCATGCATGACCAGGTTCGATTCTGCGCTGAAACTTTCTTTTCTCTCTTTTTTCGAGAGGTTGTGGCTTCGAACCCGACCTGGTTTTTTGTGTTTTTTTGTGTGTGTGTTTTTGCCCCCTCTTTTCTCGAGAGGTTGCGGGTTCGAACCCGATCTTTTTCTTCTTTTAAAAAAAATATGCCAAAACCTGGAGGTTCAGTGCCAGCGGTTTTTATGTATTTTGAGTATTTTACAAAGCCAATGAACAACTGAGGTCAGCCGTGGAAGAGAAAGCTGTCATGGTGAATATTGCATAGATAGCAGTATTAGCACAAGACCATGTCAGGCAAACATGCTCTCAAGTGGGTGTGAATTCCTTCTGCTTGGAAAGATGCAACCTTTGTGTGTGTGTGTGTGTGTGTGGTGGTGTGTGTAGGTGTGTGTTTTGTGTGTGGTGTGTGTTGTGCGTGGGGATGTAATGTGTGTGTTGGCAACGTGCAGAGGTGAGAGAGTTTCAGAAGAGAGAGAGAGATGAGAAGAGAGAGGAGAGATGAGAGAGCGAGAGAGAGAGAGCGCATTGGTGTGTGTTGTGCGTGACGAGGGAGTGAGTGAGTGAGTGAGGGGAGTGAGTGACAGTGAGTGAGTGGAGTGAGGGATTGAGGTGTGAGTGGATTGAGCTGGAGTGAGTGAGTGAATTGAGTGAGTTGAGTGAGGAGTGGAAGTGAGTGAGTGGGGTGTTTGAGATGATTTGTGGAGAAGTGCGGAGGTGAGTGTGTGAGCGTTGTCAGGTGATGAGCAAGCATGCGTGGGCGATGTGTTGGGTGTGATGAGTGATGAGTGAGATGAGCTGAGTGAGTGGGAGAGTTGAGTGAGCAGAGCGTAGTAGTGCGTGCTAGTGACGTGGCAGTGGTGCGGAGTGCCGTGTGAGCTGTGTTGTGTGTATGTGTGTGTGTGTTGGTGGTGAACATTGTGTGTGGTGTGTGTGTGGTGGTGATGTGTAGTGTGTGTGTGTGTGTGTGTGTGTACTTGGGCATGTGCGCACATGCCCATATCTAAGTGTGTGAATGTGGGCAAATGTGAGTGTGAGTTCATGCATGCATGTGTCTGTATACCTGTGTTTATGAGACTGCACAAATGTGAGATATGCTAAATGACAAACACAAAATGTGATGTCTGTACAATATTAAATCTCTAAGACTGAAATATACATATACAGGATATCAGCCATATGGCAGTAAAGCATGCACAAATTAGAAGACATAAAAATCACATAGATAGGCACAACGGGGGGAGAAAAATACAACAGATACATGATATACTTTTTATTGAAACAGCTGTGCACAACAGACCACTGGTTCTCTATACAGCAGCACAAAGTCAGAACAAGGCATGCAGGAATGCATGCATTTCCTGAAGCGGGCAGACATCATCTCACAGTGACACAGACGTGTGCGTGGTGGAGATGTGCTGGAGACAGAGATTTATGCACATGCATTATAAACACTGTCCACTGAGATTTATGCACATGCATTATAAACACTGTCCACTGAGATTTATGCACATGTATGCATTATAAACACTGTCCACTGAGATTTATGCACATGTATGCATTATAAACACTGTCCACTGAGATGTATGAATTATAAACACTGTCTCCTCACATGAGTATTTACTGGCCCATAACTTAGTGTGCTGCCATGACTTTGGCAGTTTATTGTAGACCAGCACTCTGCAGGAGTTCATGACCTACAGAGTCAACTTCAGATCAGTGTTTGAACACAAGCAGACCAGCAGGAACTGGGTGCATCACCCACTTGTCTGTGTTGGAGCCTTTGCTGTAGTATAGGACCACAATGCATTGCAAAAATCAACTCTCACTGAAACTGTAAGTGTAACCAACTGGATTGTGTCTGACAAACAATTCTAAACACACAAAATTAATACAAAATACAAAATACTAGGAATAAAATGAGACAAATCTAACCAATTTGTTTGCCACCCCCCAACCCCTTTGTTGAAAATGTTTTTAAAATGTATCACACAAACTGTTAAAATCATATATGTAACTTTTGAGGCTGCATTGACAAAGGATTTAACAAAGACTTAGTTTTATAGCATTTTCCTGCCAACTCAAACATCTGACAACATTTTACGAAAGGTCTTCATACCCATCCTCAAATATTCAGGGAGACTTCAGACAAATTTTGAATCAGTAACACCGGGCTGATATATAAAACATTAAAACATTAGCAGAAAATGCCTCTCTAGGACAAGTCCATCTTCAGATCACATGGATGTCATCTCAAGGCAACTTCCTACTAATGTTTGACACTCTCTCCAAAGCACTTGTAGATCTATTCATAACCTGAACCAAGGTATGACTCAAACTCAAAGCAGTCAACCTGTCAACCCTACTTGTTCTGAAAAAAGACTATTTCCATCTGCACTTTCCACATCCAGGCTTACCCTTGAAATTCCTTGATGCCTGCTGAGTCAGTTTCACTCTAGCAGCACTCTTCACTTCAGTTGCCACTATGTCTAGTCAAAAATGGCCTTCCTCTTCTGAGTGTCCAGGGGTCATGGGCCTGCATGATTATCACTGCAATCACAGGTGTGATTGGCAAGCAGAGGGTGGCAGTAGCAATAGTGGATTACTGTGGATGTGTACACAAGGAAGGGGACAGGAGAGGGGGACACAGGCTAGTGTCAAACGTGTGACTACTCCTGAGCCACAGGCAGACAGACTGACTCAGCTACAGAGGCAGTGAACCATAACCTGGGCTCCTGGAGAGATCAAAGTCCGCTTCAGCCCCCCCCCGCCCCACCCCCCCCCCCCCCCCCCCCACCCCATCAGTAACTGCATCAAGAAACCCTCTTGCAGTTCTAATAAGAGCTTTTACTTGGGTCTGGTCTGCACTGGAAGAGCTCTACTGCCCTCCTTTCAATTTGGAGTTTTGAAAAAAGTACACAATAAATCTATCACAGTAAAACACACACACACACACACACATTACACACACACACACACACAACACATGCGCATGCATGCATGCACACACAAACTGCCACATCAAAACTGTCTGCTTACAAACTATTAAACAGATGCCTGTTGTCTTATTGAAAGATTTCCCTAACTGTCCTCCTGGGTACTTAAACTATAAAAAGCCCATACCACTCACATGCTTAACCTTGACCTTTGCATGACCTTGACCTTCAGGTGACCTTCAAGGTCAAACAACTACACCTAGCAATGACATCATACACTAAGAAATGCTTTACACATTTTTCCTACCAAAATACATGTGGCCTTGACCAAGGTCAAGGTCATCCAAGGTCATGCCACACAAAGCTGTTAATTCAAGACATAGGAAGCACAATGGTGCTTATTGGCACTTTCTACCATGAGATATGGTCACTTTTAGGGTTCACTACCCCATTTTGGTCACATTTCATAAGGGTCAAAGTGACCTTGACCTTGATGATATGTGACCAAATGTGTCTCATGATGAAAGTATAACATGTGCCCCACATAATTATTAAGTTTGAAACAGTTATCTTCCATAGTTCAGGGTCAAGGTCACTTCAAAATATGTATACAATCCAACTTTGAAGAGCTCCTGTGACCTTGACCTTGAAGCAAGGTCAACCAAACTGGTATCAAAAGATAGGGCTTACTTTGCCCTATATACCATATATAGGTGAGGTATCCAATCTCAAAAACTTCAGAGAAAATTGAGAAAATGTGAAAAATGGCTGTTTTTTAGACAACATTTATGGCCCCTGCGACCTTGACCTTGAAGCAAGGTCGAGTCACTATGTATGTTTTTTGACGCCTTGTCATCATACACCATCATGCCAAATTGGGTGTTGATAGACTTATAGTCTCCGAGAAAAATCCAACGTTAAAGTTTGTTACGGACACCCGGACGGACGAAACAGGTGAGTACATAGACTCACTTTTGCTTCGCATGTGAGTCAAAAAGGAGGACCGAGTTGTGCTTCCTTATGGAATAAAAGTACAGAACTCCCCAGTTATAACTCTCTTCATTTTGATACACCAAGTCAAAATTCTAATCTATCAAATGTTTTAAGAGTTTACAAATAGATAATTGCAGAGAATTAAAAAACAAATGAAACAAACTATCCCACATAAGTTCTGTTCAAGTTAGTTTCACTTCCTGCAACAGTTTCAAAAACGAATAACACCAGCTTAATCTATGTGACACATCAGCCCTTGAAATAAATCTGACTCAATCACTAGGAAAGAAGGCACTTGCCAGTGACTGAAGCATATTTACCCTGCTTACATTGGGCATCAGTCAGCAGAGTCAAGTCAAAATTTCTCTCTCTCTCTCTCTCTCTCTCTCTCTCTCTCTCTCTCTCTCTCTCTCTCTCTCTCACACACACACACACACACACACACACACACACACAGACTTATATGTTCATTCACTCATTCACACACACACAAACACACACACACACACACACACTCACATGCACGTGTACACACACACACACGCACACATAAACACACACACACACACATGCACACAATCACACACACACTCACACACACACACTCACACACACACACATGCACACACACTCACACACACACACATGTGTACGCGCTACACACTTATTGAACCAGCCAAAAATGGCATCTTGACTTAAATAAACTTATTATTATGTGCCAAACTTGTTAGTAATCAAGGAGGCTGTCAGGACATCAGAACTGCGGTCTACTCTGCATGCGTACAGTGATGGTAGTGCAAAAGCTACGTCATCACAAACACTTTCAGCAAACATACAAACATATCTGAGGAATAATGAATAGCATGTTTAGCTCACAAAGCATGTTATGAAACCATGACAACACATTGCCTGTCGCCAGAACCACTCATCCAAGTTGTTGAAACACAAGGAAAATCCCTTCCATAGTAAATATGCTGGATTTGGCTGAGGAGGTGAGATCGCATTACATTATGTAGTACTACTACACTACATTTCTAAGTGGACTTTTTGTGACTTAGCATGAAAAACCCAGACAAACGTCTCGAAACCATGGTAAGACACTGCTTGACACCAGAACTGCCCATTCAAATAATAAAATACCAGGGAAATTACCTTCACTAGTGAGTAAACCTGCCAGAGCTGGCTGGTGAAATCACATCACATCACATCACATTGACACTAAATCTTAAATCTTTACGTTGACTTGTGACAGTGTGAGAAAAAAAGACCAATGTCCTGAGATAACATTTTGATTAAGTTCTTCAAAAAAGGTTTGGATGGGCTAAGTGGTTCATTTAAAGATTTAGTTGCTTCTAATCAGTCCATATTACCCAAATATTATTTTTAAAAAAGAAATGTTTAATTCTTACAAAGAAACATGTCACTGTCTGCATTGATATGAGGTTCACTAAGGAAAAAACAAACAAAAACTGAAAAAGTAGTGGTTACAGAAACCTGACTGGATCTATTTTTTTCCTGCCACCCACCACCACCCCCTCCCCCTTCTTTATGGTCATGTTACTGCAACCACAACTATTTTTACTTTTGATCTAATCCATTTGAATTGCCTGTTGTGGGATAAATAAAGTTGTATTGTATTGTATTGTATTGTATTTAAATGTTTACATATCCTCAGAATTAGAAATTTATCTGATCCAATCTGATCTCACCTCATTCAGACATTAGTATAAATTCCCTACATCTGTAGAGACATATAACAATACCAACAATAGGAATAAGGAACCTACCGCTAGTAGTACTTCTACTAGTAGTTTCTATGACTACTGCTTCCACTGCTAGTACATGTACTACTGCCGTTACTTCTAGTTCTGCCACTACTAGTGCTTGATATTACATCTCTTTGCAATAGCTGCACTGTGCTTTTGCCAACCCTAGGTAGACTTGCAAACCATCATTATCTACACAGAAGGCTTGATAACACAAAAGGCACATGTATGTGGATGCATAAAAAGCATAATAATCATTGCGAGGTCATTTACAAAAGACTATTCTCTAGTTTTGACTTTACTATCAATAAGAAACAAACACTTTAAAAGCAAACCAAATAGTTTAACATATTTGCCATTTTATTCACCTGTGGTTTATAAAATTCTCATATTTTCATTGTGTGACTTTTTCATTCAATTCTCAGGCACAGTCATGACTGTCAAATGTACTGAACATCAGACAACCTCTAATGATATAAGAAATCCCTCTTTATCAACAGAATGCACATGGCATTTGTTTCACAGTCAACGTCTTTGCAGGATTCAAACTGATATGAAGATTTTTTAAATAAAGAAAACAAAATGGGGGAACTCCACTGTAACCCAATATGGCTGTCTGGCATAACCATTCAGTAAACTTGACCCTAAAGACTTGAATTTCAATAAGTCATACTTAAACAAGTTGGTCTTTAATAGCTGCATCTAATGATGTTACCTGTTGTACACAATGCAAGTTCTGGAACTCGTAACTTCTGAACAAGTTATGTAACATTCATTGTTCTGCAGAAAACCTATAAATGTGAAACTCAAGTATTGCACACCATCATACTGATGTAACAGACTGACAGATGATGATGCAGATGCTTAAGATTTAATGATAAACAAGACTTTATTGCCGGAGCATGATGAACTATCCAGCTTCTTTCAAGACCCGACCCCAAGAACTGGACCTAACCCAAGTAACAGAACAGTCCAACATGATACGCAACGAATGCGATTCACAACTCAACGATATAATAATGGGGGCGAAAACTATGCTCTGTTGTCACATACATTTCTTCCAGCGAATCAAGAGTTTATCGGCAACATCACAGTGAGAGTGTAAAGCGAGGAGTATCAGAGCAGACGTCTCATGACTGCGAGTGAGCGAGTCCACCCACTTTGAGTTTGACAGACGACCCAGCTAGGCGGGCCGGAGACCAAGACAAAGACGGGAAAACTTCAATTCAAAAAAACGTTGACGTCCTCCTCAGCAGCCCTCGGAGAGCTACACTAAAGCCTTCCCCTACTCAAGAAACAACTTGGTGTCACAAGTATAGAGTAATACCGGAGATATCGGCAATCATCTGTTGCTAAAACATGAAATAGTCGTTCGTTGCACATCTGATTGACAGGGCACAACAGGTGCAAATATCGATCGACGGCGACACTAAATGACTAATACGAACTCACGTTGTGTCAGAGAGGGCGGTCAGAAAAACCATTAGATATACTTACAATTAATACGGTCGGAAGATACCACCAGCTCTCGAAAATGCTTTCATGACAACAGTATGCTTTCCAGACCAGTCATGGTGGCAGGTATGACGTCAGGCGGGTCATGTGACAGATCACACGCAGGTGGGATTCCCTTCCGGATTATTATCTGCCCTTTGCGGGTCGATCGATAGCTCTGCTGTCGCAGGAAACCATGTAACTGCGACTGATTCAATGTCCGAGAGCGTAACAGACAGTTTTTGCGTTTTGAATGGCTGGATGCGAAAGATTTAAAATACGTACAATATATTAAGGGGTTGTAACTCTTGTGTTCTTCTCTTGAGATTAACTCCCTTTACGAAAAGCCTGAGGACTTCTTTCTCCCTTCTCATAAAACATGCTTTCTTGAAGAAATCTTTTACTGTAACCCTGTGTATCTCTTGATGTCAGCAATGCAATTTCACTCTTTTTTTCATCTCTCCCCAAACTATAGACATTTACGATGTGTATATTACTCTTGATACTGTGATGTTTAGTACTTTGCAGTAGTCATTGCCTGTAAAAAGGGAAGGACATTTCTGCCTTGTGACTTCTTAACCCTTGCTGGGATGCTCAGCCACACAAGAGTGTTCTCCCTTTGTACTGACACGCCTAGTTAACATTTTGTTTGTCTGTTGGTGACATGTACAGACAGTTTAGACAGTTCAGCCATTCAGGGGCTTCTGTGACGACACCATGCAGACATGCAGTGATCAATTTTTTTCGATTGCCCTTGGGTACTCTGATGAAAGGTCCAATATGAATTCTGTTATGTGTGGATGGTTTGCCATGACTAAAGCATGAAATCAGGCGGCCACACCTTATGAATCATTCAGCAATGGCAAATAACAGCTGGACACCCACAAGCAAGGCCAGGTCTGACTTGTTTATGAATAAAATACATGGAAGAGATTATTGGCAAAACATTAGACAGATACATCTTCCTCCAAAGACCATTGTTTTGGTCATGCTCTTTAGTTTTTTTTACTGCATTCTTACCAACACGTCCATGCTAGGTTCATCCAACTTCTGCTGAGATAATGTGTGCATTCTAATACTCTTGGACTGCATGGCAATCTCCCTTTTCCACTTCTTACTCTAGGGAGATATGAACATATGACAACAGGTCTACATAGTTACTACTTCCTTTCATTTCCAGTAGGCTCCACCATAATGCTGTCAATATACTACATCAGGTCTTTGATACTAAATGCCTTCAGAGAGAGAGAGAGAGAGAGAGGAGAGAGAGAGAGAGAGAGAGAGAGAGAGAGAGAGAGAGAGAGAGAGAGAGAGAGAGAAAGAGACAGAAAGAGAGGGAAGTGAACAGTTTTACTTTTAGCATTACTGGTACAAAGACAACCAAATTGCAGTGGACTGCACTAAATAAACTTTAATCTCTCTTGTGTACCAACATATGACAGCGTGGCACCTTCCTTTACCCTTTACCAAAAAGGCTGAGCAAGTCATTTGACATTAAAGAAAAAAATTCACAAGGAAACATCAAAGTTGTATATCCATCATTTTATTCAAGTAGACATACAGATGGGTGCCGTATGCTCCACCAGGAGTGAGTGAGTGAGTGAGTGAGTGAGTGAGTGAGTGAGTGAGTGAGTGAGTGAGTGAGTGAGTGAGTGAGTGAGTGAGCGTGAGACATACATATCATATGCCTATGCCTAAAACAACATAACCTGTCCATGAGAACCAATCATGGTTTGCCATCAAGTCTCATCAACATTGTACACAGGGTACCCACCCCCCCCCCCGCCCCCCCCCCCCCCCCACCCCCCCCCCCCCCCCCGGCCCCCCTATCCCTATCCATGCCTAAGGAATTGTTAAGAAAGCAATCAACTTGCACTAATCATGTCCATTCATATCTCCGCAGCTGTCAAGGCACATGTATCAATTAGAAAAAAATTGTCAAAGACATGTTACAAACACACCACGAACATAGCTTTTATGGTAGGAGCACACTGGCCACTTTTCTCTTCTTTCCTCATTTTCCCTGCACACACCAAACCCACTCCCTCACCCATAACATAGATGAAATACAGTAACAAAGATGAGCTGCAAGTTTATCATCATACCCACTGTACTAAATGGAATACTTTTTCGTGGAGAACCTCTACACTGGTTTTCCAGTTTTCAGTTTCAAAATCAATGATACTGTTTTATATGTCCTCATCTCACTACATCAAGGGTCAGCCAGGTAACTGGTGATAGATCCAATGTTAACATGCATGCTCATACACGTGTCTTTCTCTCTCTCTCTCTCTCTCTCTCTCTCTCTCTCTCTCTCTCTCTCTCTCTCTCTCTCTCTCTCTCTCTCTCTCTCTCTCTCTCTCTGGCTCTCTCTGTGTGCAAAGTGCACACAAACCATGCATGGTTCAGACTGAAGACGAGGCGGGGTCACGGCACTCGGGAGCTACGATAAAGAGCCCTCCGCTTGAGATTCCTTGAACTTGTTGAAGGTTTTCTACAAAATGAAAGCAAAATATCAATTAACAATGTATGACAAATCAGGAAAGCAGACAATTATCAAAGAAACAAATTTTGTTACCAAGGTGTTTCCATGGACTATAACAAATGCAGATCCATGTGTTGCTCTGCTTCTGGCCAAATTCAACAGAAAGGCACATGAGGAAGAAAATGGGGGAGCACTGACAGTGACAAGGGTCATCCTGTGAGCTAACACCTGGACCAGACAGGGCACAACTTCACAGAAGACAGCATCTTGGTGCTGGAGTGTGAGGCAGACTGGTTCCGCAGAGGGGTTCAGAAGGTCACCCACATCATGGCTACCAAGGCAGCACTCAAAAGAGACAGTCTACAATTCCCTAATTCGGTAACACATGTGAGTTGATCTCACCGGTGTGTAGACTGAACACAAAGTCCCTTCAGTTTCAGAGTGTTGGAGAAGCCGGGCGGAAGCCCTGCGAAAGCTACACGTGACTGGCTGCTTTTTTAATCTTGTTGAATGCAATGTTAATATTTCTTTATCAAGATTTAAGGATTCATAAGATGATCTTGAGAGAAGAAAAGGTAAGCGAGGGCTAGGTGTGGATTTTGTTCGTTTGAATGGTGGATGCAAGGAGTGATGGTTCTTGGTATTGGGGGTCGGTGATCAGTTTGTCCTTTCACATGGGTTGGACTTGATTTCCCAGGGTGGTCTGTTGTTGTTGTTGTTGTTGCGTACCTGGGCTAAACACTCCCAGGATCACCCAAGTGGGTGAGATGATTGCGTGTGTGACTGTTTTCGAACACCCCACCATATAGGCAGCCACACTCCGTCTTCAGGGGATTTGATCTCTGTCTCCAGAGAATGCCAGTTGTTATGTTAGGAGCTTACCACGGCTGAAGATAATCCCCACATAACAGTACAACATAACAACATTTTGCTGTAGCCTTGGTTTTTGGCTGGAGTCAACAAATAACAACAGCCTTTGCCCAAGGCAACCAGGGTGGTTTGACTGCACTCCGATGCTCCGAGGAAACCTCTTTTGCTGTGTGGGGCTGCCCCATACTGGACTACTGGAGCAAGCCCTTAAGCCTAGAGCCAGGGGTGGTAGCTGATGAGGGAACTATTGCATGGCTCTGTCCATATTGTACACCTAAGTGAGCCTGTATAGGTGTGTGCATGCATTTGCCTGTGAGAATTTGTGTACAAGTGTGTGTGTGTGTGTGTGTGTGTGTGTGTGCATGTGTACCCACTAGTATCCATGACAGTTCCTGAACCAAACTCAGTTTGTTGACTTTAAGTGGGTTGTCATCAGTAGACCAGAAATAGAGATTCTTTGATCTTATCAAATGCAGCAAAACAAACCAGAATAACTCTATTAAAAAATATTCAAAAAGTGAAAATAAAACCCAAAGGACTTTGCTCCTTTGCAACTTTTGAGTGGAGTGACAAGAACTCCATAACATAAATGCAGAAAATATCAATCAAAGTTCCCAATTTGCTGCCTGAGAAAAACCTGTGGACTAAAAAACAAAGTGCAAATACAGAAGCTATGAAAGTTTGCGATAAGCCCATCCAATTCAAGACTTTCATTGTAACATTGCCAAGACTTTTCATAGGACTACCATTCTTGTGTGGTTTCCTCAAAGTAACATAGCAGACTTGCAAACAGCTTGTGCTGCACCAGTACCTCCCTCGTCAGCTGGATTGCTGTGGTCTTTGTGCTATTGGGTCGTTAGCTGGATTGCTGTGGTCTTTGTGCTATTGGGTCGTTAGCTGGATTGCTGTGGTCTTTGTGCTATTGGGTCGTTAGCTGGATTGCTGTGGTCTTTACTCTTTGTGCTATTGGGTCGTTAGTTGGGTTGCTGTGGTCTTTACTCTTTGTGCTATTGGGTCATTAGTTGGGTTGCTGTGGTCTTTACTCTTTGTGCTATTGGGTCGTTAGCTGGGTTGCTGTGGTCTTTGTGCTATTGGGTCGTCAGCTGGATTGCTGTGGTCTTTGTGCTATTGGGTCGTTAGCTGGATTGCTGTGGTCTTTACTCTTTGTGCTATTGGGTCGTTAGTTGGGTTGCTGTGGTCTTTACTCTTTGTGCTATTGGGTCTAGCTGGGTTGCTGTGGTCTTTACTCTTTGTGCTATTGGGTCGTTAGCTGGGTTGCTGTGGTCTTTGTGCTATTGGGTCGTTAGCTGGATTGCTGTGGTCTTTGTGCTATTGGGTCGTTAGCTGGGTTGCTGTGGTCTTTACTCTTTGTGCTATTGGGTCGTTAGCTGGGTTGCTGTGGTCTTTACTCTTTGTGCTATTGGGTCGTTAGCTGGGTTGCTGTGGTCTTTGTGCTATTGGGTCGTTAGCTGGATTGCTGTGGTCTTTGTGCTATTGGGTCGTTAGCTGGATTGCTGTGGTCTTTGTGCTATTGGGTCGTTAGCTGGATTGCTGTGGTCTTTGTGCTATTGGGTCGTTAGCTGGATTGCTGTGGTCTTTGTGCTATTGGGGCCTGCTCCAGTAGCACTCACACAGCTGGACCTATGGGGATTTTGGAAAGGCTTCCAGAGATGGGCCAGCTAGTGGACAACAGGGGAGAGGGGTGTGAGAAAGGCGGCCAAGCTCGGGGGCCACACAAGCAGATGAGCCACAACATCTGACTGGCTGTTTTTACTTGGTTTCCGGTTACCCCCCCCCCCCCCCCCCCCCCCCCCCAATCTTCATATTCTTTTGTCATTATGCGTGTGAATAACTGTCAATTCACTGCGGGATAATCAATCAAGATTGCTTGTCAATCACATGCGGTGGCCCACTATTTTGTGTAGCCTGCCAGCTTGGCTTTCTCACACCCCTCTCCTCGAACAAGTCCACCAGTGTGGCCTGTCTTTGGAGGCCTTTCTGAGAATGTATGTGCCACCAGGAGGTATTTTGTAGCTCAAATAGAAAATTTAACATTTAAAAAGCCATGGACTTACCTGGAGCTTCTCATGCACATGAAGACAGGCCTCCTTAACATCTGTGAGAGCTCCCTTCATCAGCTCTATGGGCGGAGTGTCTGCCAGATGAACAGAACATATCAACATGGGTAAATCTAATTAACCATGATCAAGAAAATAATCTTATACACAGGCAAAAGTACTATTGAAAAATTGCAGTCCACCACATGTGATCATATTTAAAAAAATCTTATTTGTGGGCTGAATAGTTCTAAAAAAAATAATAACATTCAGTGTTTATATTTTAAAAAAATAAAGATTCTTGAAGGGGCCTGCATCTTGTTATTGAAAGAAGCAATGCCAAAATTATTTTTCAAAAAAGATTTATTCATGAAAAGAATATTTGGAAAAAGTACCTTACATGGGCCAAAACTAGTGGACTTGTCTGAAGAGAGGGGTGTGAGAGGAC
Organism: Theodoxus fluviatilis; assembly: GCA_034096865.1. Lineage (NCBI taxonomy): Eukaryota > Metazoa > Mollusca > Gastropoda > Cycloneritida > Neritidae > Theodoxus > Theodoxus fluviatilis. Next base: position 82,932 of record JAWQFJ010000711.1, on the reverse strand, counting down.
AGCAAAGCTGGCAGGCCAAACTAGTGGACTTGTCTGAAGAGAGGGGTGTGAGAGGACAGCAAAGCTGGCAGGCCAAACTAGTGGACTTGTCTGAAGAGAGGGGTGTGAGAGGACAGCAAAGCTGGCAGGCCAAACTAGTGGACTTGTCTGAAGAGAGGGGTGTGAGAGGACAGCAAAGCTGGCAGGCCAAACTAGTGGACTTGTCTGAAGAGAGGGGTGTGAGAGGACAGCAAAGCTGGCAGGCCAAACTAGTGGACTTGTCTGAAGAGAGGGGTGTGAGAGGACAGCAAAGCTGGCAGGCCAAACTAGTGGACTTGTCTGAAGAGAGGGGTGTGAGAGGACAGCAAAGCTGGCAGGCCAAACTAGTGGACTTGTCTGAAGAGAGGGGTGTGAGAGGACAGCAAAGCTGGCAGTCCACAGCATCTAATTGGGTGTGTTTTTACTTTTTCTTTCTTTCAAATCTGCAGATTCTGCTTGTGTGTGTGTGTGTGTGTGTGTGTGTGTGTGTGTGTGTGTGTGTGTGTGTGTGTGTGTGTGTGTGTGTGAATCGATGCAGGTTCACTGCATATTGACCCACCAAAATTGCTTGTCAATCACATGCAGTGGCCTATCACTTATCAGCTTGCGTTGCCTGCCGGCTTTCCAGTCTTCCCACAACCCTCTCCTTGAACAAGTTCATTAGTGCGGCCCTTGGATGGAACCTTTTCCAAATATTCAGATTCGCAAAAATTAGTGGCTTAGAAGAAATTTAAATATAACAACAAAAAAACAGACAGCAATTTACTTAATTGATTTCACTTCCATACATTATTTACCTTCTGACTGTATCCTCACATTGATTTTGTCTTCTGTGATGTGGGGCTTGTTATAGCCACAGAAAGTCACTTGGGGACTGAAAAAAAAGAAACAATCAGAATTTGCATCAACAATTTGTCTTCAATTAAAACGTTAACACAAGTTTGAAGAACTTAATAGCCTGTAACAGGCTTGTCAAAAATATTTCAGTCACATTACATAGAGAGGCCTCATTCAACATACCAAACCTTTATTGTATCATTTTTTTTAATGCAGAGTGTTATCTACTCTTAGGTAATACTACAATTATTCTTCAATCATGATTATCACCCAGGGGATCTTAAGTGATGGCCACATCCTGAATGCGCAAAAATGGGCATAAGAATTCTTAAGTTTTTCCCTCGTCTGCACACCTACCTGAAAAATAACCTAGGATGACATCACTGAGGAAGTGGGGGTTGGGGTGGGTGTGGGTGTAGGGAAGAGAGAGAGATTGCAGTGCTCAAGGCACATGAATGATCTCCCCACCCTAGGCAAGGGTGTTCAAAAGTTTTGTTAGTTCACTAGCCTGCTAGACTTGTTGCACATAACATTCACTAGCCCGAAAAATCTTTTAATCCCCTGTCTGAATTGACAAACAAATGATTTTATTTTTCATGATTATATTATTTGTCTCTCTTTTTCTTTTCTTCATCACTTTGTTTCTGCTTTTCTTCTAACTGTATTTTACTTCCAGCAAAGACACTACATATCTTTCCATTGTCTTTTCACAAACGCATCAATCAAAGATCCAATTTGTCCTCCTTGTGAGCCAATCGTCTACATAGTGGGGAGTCTTGTGGTGTGTTATAAAATAAGAAGAAATATAGCAGACATCGCAGCAGATGATATGACTGTTGTAATCAAGTCACAGAGCTGAGCAAATAAGCATGTCGGTTGGAACCAACATCAAATTGCTTTTTTATATCTATTCATACATTTTATTTTAACTAGCCTGTCTGGCAAGTGACTCTATAGTTTTATCTACTAAAATCTAGCCTGAGGAAATTTGTACTCGCCTGGGGCTAGCAGATAGGTGGAGTTGAACACCCCTGCTAGGTTACTGAGAAAGCTAGACCAATTAATTATTAAAGAGATGAGCACTCTCACTTTTTGTTCAGCATGAAGTGCACTGCATTGCCCAGGGTGTGGCTTTCTCCATGCAAGATGAATGTCCGGTGAAAATCACCGATGCCTGCACTCTCCACCTGAAAGCAAAGAATGATCACAAAATGTATTGCCTGCAAAATACTCTCAGTCTCTGGAATATAATGTATCTCTCTAGCCGCAATGTTCCCATAAGGTCTATTCATCTGGCAAAAGTCAATGGCTTTATGATGAGGTTTACATATATATCATATGCAAAATGTCACACACCCAGAGAGAAAGTAGATGGACGGATGAAGTTTTATGGCCCATCAGCCTTCATAAGTTACTGAGGGCATTTCATTGATCACAAAAAAACGATTAGATTTGGTTAGAACAAGAACAAGTCACGATTTCCCTAGTTAATCGAATTTAACGAATCTCAAAGGGAGGCACAGCTCGAGTGATGCCCACAGAGTGAACAGATGATGTTATAAAACTTGCTTTCGTCAGTTATTAAATCATATCTTATATAAGTAATGGATTAAACCAGTCACTCTCAGACTAGAGAAACTGGCAACTCGTTGTTCAAAATATTTGCACATTTTATTTGTGGCTCGTCAGATTGCTCTGAATACTATCCGATGTTAAAGCGTTGGCATGATATGATACACTTCACATTCAACGACAGCTTGGTCTAAACATTTTATATTTTCTCGAACAAGCATTAAGCCTGCTTACGAATTGGGTGGGGTAAATATTCCCTTCGTCCCATGCTTGCAATCATGATGTATGATAATAATCACGATGTACTTCACTTTGCCCTTGTATAACCCGTGATATCGTAGGAGTACCATTCTCCTTACTGCAATGTCGTCTGGTTCACATCCGTAAAATACTATTTTCAGATGCAGTAGTGTATCCAGCGTCAAAAATCAACGTCAATCGCATGCAATCGGCAATGAATGTCACAATGTGAAACTGAAGTGAACACGGATACTGAACTTTGGAAGCAGGAGCAAAAGCAATGCTAGCATAGCCCTTGGAGAATGAGATTCAGGAAAGCAACGAGGCAAGTTACCAAAACTACTTACAACTTCTATACATCTCTTGGGTGGATTTGCGCTATCCATTGTTAACAAATACTTTAACGTTTGGTCAATGTCGGAATAGCTCAAAGGAAAAAGCACATGGGTTATGATAACATCCGGTTGTATTTCTGCGCATGCCGAATAAGTCACATGTATTTCCGTCATAACAAAGCATCGTCTTGTCAGGCCAGAGCCAGCAGGTAGTCTTCTGTTGGCGGTGTTTCTTGAATTTTTGTAGGTTTACATTATCGTCAAGTTCCGACTGGTGTTGAGCGGTTGAAAGAAGCAGCGATATCTTGGAGTTACAATGATTTAGCATAAAACCTTACGTGTGGCGAGGTCATGATTAAGATTCTCGCCTGGCTTGTCATTTGTTTGACGCAAAAAGGAAAGTGGAATGAGTATACCAGATATTGTAAGGCAGTCCCGGAGTATAAAAGCTTTTTTCTGCCCTTGGTGTCCTACGTAAAAAATTAAGAAGTGTAAACTCTGAAAAATTAATCTTATATGTGCCCAGCTGCATACCCTTTTGCTTGTGTTAATGACAAAATGAATCGGGGGATGTGTGGAAAGCATTAGGAGTATTTTTATGCTATGACTCGTCTGCTCGAGTCAATTAGTTTCCTGTCATTCATATCACGAAAGGTTGCAGAGGATATTCACCTATGTTCTAGATACCAACATTTCGCCATAAGTTGAGATGTTCTAGCTGTCTCATTGCTAGTGCTGGATGAAGTTGGAGTACAAGGTAAAGTCAATAACTGAATAAGGAACTAATTTTTACTTCATTTTCCGGACTAGGGTCCCCCTGTGGGTTCGGGTTAAGAATCTACCCATCAAGTCTCCCTACACGATTCGTAAGAGGCGAATAAATAGGGACATCGTGACTTGATTTGCGTTTACTCCATTCTAGTGATTTTTGTGATTAACGGTCTTACATAGCCTACAAAGGCTGAGAGGCCGTAAAACTCCGTCAATCCATCCATCTGGACCAGGGGTGTATACCATTTACTTTGAACAGTCAGTAGTGTGCTCTGTGTGAGTGTGTGTGTGTGTGTGTGTGTGTGTGTGTGTGTGTGTGTGTGTGTGTGTGTGTGTGTGTGTGTGCATGTGTGTGTGTGTGTGTGTGTGTGTGTGTGTGTGTGGTGTGTGTGTGTGGTGTGTGTGTGTGTGTGTGTGTGTGTGTGTGTGTGTGTGTGTGTGTGTGCGCGCGCCCGCACACATGAAGAAAGAGTGTGTGTGCATACCTTTGAAAGATTTTTAAGCATGAAATGAGTAATCACTGACCACTCTGTGTTTTTAAAATGTAAATATAGCAGTGCTGGATTGCAATGTTTTCATGAAAATTGATTCTTATTTTACTTATTCCTAGTTGACCTGTTTGAAGATTTTTTATGTCTGAAATTGTTTGTTTCTGTTTGTACAGGAGCAAGAAGCCATGCCAATCCTATTCTCACTTGTGTCGCGAGGCACCACGATCCTGGCCAAGTATGCCAGCTGTGCAGGCAATTTCACTGAGGTGGTGGAGCAGATTCTCAGCAAAATCACACCAGAAAACAGCAAATTATCGTACCACCATGGCAGGTGTGAATCTTTCGCAGTTTTGGGGACTCATGAGTATGAATGCTGTTTTGTGCATGCTCTCAGTGTGGTGTACATTGTAAGATATAATCTCATTTACATCTTGGCTTGACTTTACTGTTTACTCCATGTCCTCCTCCTTCTCCTTGTCCTTTTTTTCCCCCTCCTCCTCTTTTTTTCCTTCCTCCTCCTCCTCTTTTTTATACTCCCTCCTCTCTTTTTCCTCCTTTCTCCTCCTCCTCCTCCTCCTCCTCCTCCTCCTCCTCCTCCTCCTCCTCCTCCTCCTCCTCCTCCTCCTCCTCCTCCTCCTCCTCCTCCTCCTCCTCCTCCTACTCCTCCTCCTCCTCCTCCCCCTCCCCCCCCCTCCCCTCCCAACTCCTCCTCCTCCTCCTCCTCCTCCTCCTCCTCCTCCTCCTCCTCCTCCTCCTCCTCCTCCTCCTCCTCCTCCTCCTCCTCCTCCTCCTCCTCCTCCTCCTCCTCCTCCTCCTCCTCCTCCTCCTCCTCCTCCTCTTTTGTGCCCTTCTCATTGTTCACATCTTCATGCTCATGCTGATGGTTGTCTTCTGCTTTTTCTTCCTTCCCTCCTTCCTTCCTTCCTTCCTTCCTGCCTGCCTGCCTTCCTTCCTTTTTTCTTTCTTTCTTCCTCTTCTTCTTGTATTTCTATATCTCTATTCTGATGATAAACAGATAATGATTATTATTGTAAGTTAAGGAAAGACACTGTATGTGATGCATCTGTGAATTTTCAAGACAATGCCACTGACCTTTTCCCCTGTTCTTTTCCAGCTATTTATTCCATTACATATGTGACAACAAAATCATCTACCTCTGCATCACTGATGATGTAAGTTTCAATCAACACCTTGGTCTGAACATCATGTCTTGCTAGCTTCACTGACTTCATGTGTGAATTGTCATGTATTACATCAGCGGACCAGGTGTTGAATGCAACAACTCTAATCTTGTCTTGTCATCAGAAATGGAAAGTACAAAATTTGTGTTGCATCAATACTCCAGGCTGGAAGGACACTTTGATAATGATAGATGTTTGCTGTTAGATATTCAGACAAGTGAAGAGGACATTCCTTTTCTTCTTCCATGCCGCCTGTGGGTTGGGGGTCAGAATAAACCCATCGCATCTCCCTACACAATTCATAAGAGGCGAATATCTAGGGACATCATGACTGAATATGCGCTTACTCTTAACTATTCTTGTGATATTTGTGATCAGTGGCCTTACATAGATTCCCCTCCCCCTCCCCTCCCCTCCCCTCCCCTCCCCTCCCCTCCCCTCCCCTCCCCTCCCCTTCCCTCCCTTCCCCTCCCCTCCCCTCCCCTTCCCCTCCCCCTCCCCTCCCCTCCCCTCCCCTCCCCTCCCCTCCCCTCCCTCCTCCACACCCCATTCCCCTCCTTCCGCATGTTCTCTTTCCCCTGGCCTCCCTTTTCTCTCCTTTGCTTGCTAGGATTTTTGTTTGAGAGTTGGAGTCTGTGGGGAGTTTTATTGTGATTTTTTCTTCTCTTTCAGGATTTTGAGAGGTCAAGAGCATTCACATATCTCAATGAAATCAAAAGGAAGTGAGTATTTTGAGAAAATACTTTATAAAATATCGGACATCTTGTTGATTTGATGAAAGGTTAGCATTAATTTTGTGGGAAGTATTAACAATGAATGAACTTGCCCAACTATATAACCTCAAATGAAAAAGTACTTTCATCATCACTAGTGCCATTTAACTTTTAAGAATTTGGGCTAAATATATTTCAGCAGTGAGTGACCACTGAAAGTAAATCTGCAATAATGTAATGTCTGTACAATGGGCTTTTTAAAGTTCTGAATAAAATGTGCACGCATGTTTTAGCAGAGTGGATAATTTTTAACAGGGCAGTCATTTAGGTGACTACCTGGGCAGCAGAAATGCAATCTTTTTGCCAATTATAAACCAGTCCATCAGGTAACTTTGTATTCCAACATTTGCAGGTTCCAGGCCCAGTATGGGATTAGAGCTCAGACAGCCCTTCCCTTTGCCATGAACAGCGAATTCTCCAGGGTTATGGCCACGCAGATGGTGTGTAATTTTTTATTTTCATTTTTAACCATGCCAACTTATAGTCATCGGGACCCCTTCCACTGATGGGCCACACCAGTGGACTCGTCTGAGGAAAGGGGTGCAATGTTGGTCATTTAATTCAGTGACTCACACACAGAATGACAACCAAATGATTATGTGCTCACTAGCTCACATATATGCAATTTTGGATGGTTATTCCACCCACAGAATGACCAAAAAGTGTGAGAAATTGACAAACTTGTCACTATGCACTTTTAACTGATTTGGGTTATGATGAATATCATATTTGCATTGGTCATCAAGGTGATTCGGCTGGGTTTCGCGCATAAATGCATATGCCAAAACGCAGCCAATTGATGGCGTGGCCTGCTAGCAGTGCAGGATCTGCACCTCTCCTCAGACGAGTCCACTAGTGTGGCCCATCAGTGGAAGGGATTCCTAGGATGTGTGGAATGAATTACATTTTGGGCATGATATCATATGTGCTTTGCTTAATATCTGAAAGATTTACAATTGTCTGCTATTATGTATGCATAAATGTTATTCATTGTTTATGTTCATGTTTATCTCTTTCTGCTTAACTAGTAAAGATATGAGCTGAAAGACTGAATTGTTAAGAAGAGATATCACTACTGTAAGAAATATCTATTGGTAGTGATTCCCCCACTCACTCCCCATCTTTTACCTGTTTGTAGGTGTACCTGGAGGTGTGCCTGTAGGTGTGCCTGTTGGTGTGCCTGTCGGTGTGCCTGAAGGTCTGCCTGGAGGTCTGCCTGTAGGTGTGCCTGGAGGTGTGCCTGTAGGTGTGTCTGTAGGTCTGCCTGGAGGTCTGCCTGTAGGTGTGCCTGTAGGTGTGCCTGTAGGTCTGCCTGTTGGTGTGCCTGTATGTGTGCCTGGAGGTGTGCCTGTAGGTGTGCCTGTAGGTGTGCCTGGAGGCCTGCCTGGAGGTGTGCCTGGAGGTGTGCCTGTAGGTGTGCCTGGAGGTGTGCCTGTAGGTGTGCCTGGAGGTGTGCCTGGAGGCCTGCCTGGAGGTGTGCCTGGAGGTGTGCCTGTAGGTGTGCCTGGAAGTGTGCCTGTATGTGTGCCTGGAGGTGTGCCTGTAGGTGTGCCTGGAGGCCTGCCTGGAGGTGTGCCTGGAGGTGTGCCTGGAGGTGTGCCTGGAGGTGTGCCTGGAGGTGTGCCTGTAGGTGTGCCTGGAGGTGTGCCTGTAGGTGTGCCTGGAGGTGTGCCTGTAGGTGTGCCTGGAGGCCTGCCTGGAGGTGTGCCTGGAGGTCTGCCTGTAGATCTGCCTGTAGGTGTGCCTGTAGGTCTGCCTGGAGGTGTGCCTGGCGGTGTGCCTGGAGGTGTGCCTGTAGGTCTGCCTGGAGGTGTGCCTGGAGGTGTGCCTGGAGGTGTGCCTGTGGGTGTGCCTGTGGGTGTGCCTGTAGGTGTGCCTGTAGGTGTGCCAGTTGGTGTGCCTGTAGGTCTGCATGAAGGTGTGCCTGTAGGTGTGCCTGGAGGTCTGCCTGTTGGCCTGCCTGTTGGTGTGACTGTAGGTCTGCCTGATGGTGTGCCTGTAGGTGTGCCTGTAGGTCTGCCTGTAGGTGTGCCTGTAGGTCTGGCCGAAGGTCTGCCTGTAGGTGTGCCTGAAGGTCTCCCTGTTGGTGTGCCTGTAGGTGTGCCTGTAGGTCTGCCTGTATGTCTGCCTGGAGGTGTGCCTGGAGGTGTGCCTGTAGATGTGCCTGGAGGTGTGCCTGTAGGTCTGCCTGTATGTCTGCCTGTAGGTGTGCCTGTAGGTGTGCCTGGAGGTCTGCCTGTAGGTGTGCCTGTGTAGGTCTGCCTGTAGGTGTGCCTGTAGGTGTGCCTGTGTAGGTCTGCCTGTAGGTGTGCCTGTGTAGGCGTGCCTGTAGGTGTGCCTGGAGGTGTGCCTGGGGATGTGCCTGTAGTTGTGCCTGTAGGTGTGCCTGTATCATAGTGTATGTCTGCTTGTAGGTGTGCCTATTGGTGTGCCTGTAGATCTGCCTGTAGGTCTTCCTGGAGGTGTGCCTGTAGGTCTGCCTGTAGGTCTGCCTGTAGGTCTGCCTGGAGGTGTGCCTGTAGATCTGCCTGTAGGTGTGCCTGTAGGTGTGCCTGTAGCAGTGTAGGTGTGCCTGTAGGTATGCCTGTAGGTGTGCCTGTAGGTGTGCCTGTAGGTGTGCTTGTATGTCTGCCTGTAGGTCTGCCTGGTCAGGTCTGTCTGTAGGTCTGCCTGTTGGTGTGCCTGGAGGTGTGTCTGTAGGTGTGCCTGTATGTCTGCCTGTAGGTGTGCCTGTAGGTCTGGCCAAAGTTCTGCCTATAGGTGTGCCTGTAGGTGTGCCTGGAGGTCTGCCTGTTGGTTTGCCTGTAGGTCTGCCTGGAGGTGTGCCTGTAGGTCTACCTGATGGTGTGCCTGGAGGTGTGCCTGTAGTTGTGCCTGGAGGTGTGCCTGGAGGTGTGCCTGTAGGTCTGCCTGTAGGTCTGCATGGAGGTCTGCCTGGAGGTGTGCCTGTATGTCTGCCTGGAGGTGTGCTTGTATGTCTGCCTGGAGGTGTGCCTGTAGGTGTGCCTGGAGGTCTGCCTGTAGATGTGCCTGTGTAGGTGTGCCTGTAGGTGTGCCTGTGTAGGTGAGCCTGTATGTGTGCCTGTGTAGGCATGCCTGTAGGTCTGCCTGTAGGTGTGCCTGGAGATGTGCCTGTAGATGTGCCTGTAGGTGTGCATGTAGGTGTGCCTGTATCATAGTGTATGTCTACTTGTAGGTGTGCCTGTTGGTGTGCTTGTAGATGTACCTGTAGATCTGCCTGTAGGTCTGCCTGGAGGTGTGCCTGTAGGTCTGCCTGGAGGTGTGCCTGTAGGTGTGCCTGTAGATCTGCCTGTAGGTGTGCCTGTAGGTCTGTTTGGAGGTGTGCCTGTAGGTCTGCCTGGAGGTGTGCCTGTAGGTCTGCCTGTAGGTGTGCCTGTAGGTCTGCCTGTAGGTCTGCCTGTAGGTGTGCCTGGAGGTGTGCCTGTAGGTCTGCCTGGAGGTGTGCCTGTAGGTCTACCTGATGGTGTGCCTGGAGGTGTGCCTGTAGTTGTGCCTGGAGGTCTGCCTGGAGGTCTGCCTGTAGGTCTGCCTGTAGGTCTGCCTGGAGGTCTGCCTGGAGGTGTGCCTGTAGGTGTGCCTGGAGGTGTGCCTGTAGGTGTGCCTGTGTAGGTGAGCCTGTAGGTGTGCCTGTAGATCTGCCTGTAGGTGTGCCTGTAGGTGTGCCTGTAGGTCTGCCTGTAGGTGTGCCTGTAGGTGTGCCTGTAGGTGTGCCTGTAGATCTGCCTGTAGGTGTGCCTGTAGGTGTGCCTGTAGGTGTGCCTGTAGATCTGCCTGTAGGTGTGCCTGTAGGTGTGCCTGTAGATCTGCCTGTAGGTGTGCCTGTAGGTGTGCCTGTAGATCTGCCTGTAGGTGTGCCTGTAGGTGTGCCTGTAGGTGTGCCTGTAGGTGTGCCTGTAGATCTGCCTGTAGGTGTGCCTGTGTAGGTGAGCCTGTAGGTGTGCCTGTAGATCTGCCTGTAGGTGTGCCTGTAGGTGTGCCTGTAGATCTGCCTGTAGGTGTGCCTGTAGGTGTGCCTGTAGATCTGCCTGTAGGTGTGCCTGTAGGTGTGCTGTAGGTGTGCCTGTAGATCTGCCTGTAGGTGTGCCTGTAGGCCTGCCTGTAGGTCTGCCTGTAGATCTGCCTGTATGTCTGCCTGTAGGTCTGCCTGGAGGTGTGCCTGTAGGTCTGCCTGGAGGTGTGCCTGTAGGTCTGCCTGGAGGTGTGCCTGTAGGTCTGCCTGGAGGTGTGCCTGTAGGTCTGCCTGGAGGTGTGCCTGTAGGTCTGCCTGGAGGTGTGCCTGTAGGTCTGCCTGTAGGTGTGCCTGTAGATCTGCCTGTAGGTGTGCCTGTAGGTCTGCCTGGAGGTGTGCCTGTAGGTCTGCCTGGAGGTGTGCCTGTAGGTCTGCCTGGAGGTGTGCCTGTAGGTCTGCCTGGAGGTGTGCCTGTAGGTCTCCCTGGAGGTGTGCCTGTAGGTCTGCCTGGAGGTGTGCCTGTATGTCTGCCTGGAGGTGTGCCTGGAGGTATACCTGGAGGTGTGCCTGTATGTCTGCCTGGAGGTCTGCCTGGAGGTGTGCCTGTAGGTCTGCCTGTCTGGCCACTGTTAGTATCATCAGTTATAAAAATATCTATTTAATCAATTCCCTTTTTTCCAGAGACACTTCTCCGACAAGTCGTCACCAGAGAAGTTAGACCAGGTACAGGGTCAGGTGGATGAACTCAAAGGCATCATGGTCAAGAACATAGGTGGGTTGTCTCTCTTCCTATTTTCAGTCATTAACAGAAGTCACTGGCTCCCAGATATTGCAGGACTGGTATTTAGGGACCAGCAATATTCTGAAAGATTTATTTCATTGAGCATGCAAGAGCATCTTTTAACCCTTACCCTGACATCATAATGGGACTGTTTGCTCTGTCAGCACTACTTTTTTTAAAGTGACATTTCATTTTGCACATGGCCTTTGAACTCTTCAACAAAATAATATATAAAAATTATTCCTCAAGTAATCACAGTAGAAAAAAGAACAAATTCACGCCATTGTTTTAAGAAAATATTAGTGCTGAAGTTTGAGGTGATTTTTGGAAAGCACATTTTATGACCTTCCCCCCATCATAACTAGCAGACTTGGCCCAGTCAAGTCATTGCAGCATATGCCATAACTACCAGGCTAGGCTATGGGTTATTGGTTCTGCAGAGAACTGGCATCAGAAGTCTAGAAACATGTCCTTTGATTGCCATTAGTCCTATGCAGAATATAGGAGGAGTGTCATTCACAGTAAAACTGTGTTGTACAATAAAAGTGAGTACCTCCAGGTGCAGTTTTACCCCCATACAAACGAAAAAGGCATCATTAATGAGGCAGCATTTCCATTCATAAATGTCATAATCCCAGGACCCACACTGGGCAGTTCTGCTTTGTGGAGCATGACCATCAAGTCTTGCTGTACCCTCTTTTGTGTCCTCTGACGAGGAGGTTAGGTTTTTCCCCACAGTTAGTTCATTCATTCACTAGTTTGTTTTTCAGCAAATTAACTCAAAAAGTTCAAAATGGATTCTGATGAAATTTGATGCCAGGTCAGGATATCATCCAAGAAACAATCCATTAAATATTGGAGGTTATCTGTTATTTAGTTTGGGATTGGAAGTGTAAAGAGAAATGTTGTTGCCTATCACAAAGTTGATGACATCAAACTTTTAATGATGCGGCATATGCATTCTACACTCAGAGACTGATAGCAGGCACTAAAATGAACTAAATTTCATCATGTCAGGCCTGGCTAGTAGATCATCCTGCCTGATTTATACAGGACCATGGAAGATAATTTGTGGCTTCCTTGGAAGAGGTTTGCGCTCTCAGAGCGCTGCTCTCTAGTTTTGATGCTGTTAACCCATGGTCACCAGCCTCAAGGTGTGTTTGGGGATTAGAATGCACCCAACACGTCTCCCTACGCCATTCATAAGAGGCAATTAAATAGGGACATCTTGACTTGGGCTTACTCTAGATACTTCTATTGATTCTGTGCTTAGTGGCCTTACATAACCCACAGGCTGATACTCCATACAGTTTCATTGATTCTGCCCTTAACGGCCTTACATAACCCACACAGGCTGATACTCGAGATAGTTTCATTGAATCTGTACTTAATTGCCTCACATTGCCCATGCAGGCTAGTAGGCTGTAAAACTCCAATAACGCAATAACCTAACTAACTCAATGTGTGTGTTGCAGTGCCGTTGTTTTATCCCTGGGACGGAGAAATCTGGGTTTATTTAACTAACTCAATGTGTGTGTTGCGGTGCTGTGATTCTATCCCTGGGACGGAGAAATCTGGGTTTATTTAACTAACTCAATGTGTGTGTTGCAGTGCTGTGATTCTATCCCTGGGGCGGAGAAATCTGGGTTTATTTAACTAACTCAATGTGTGTGTTGCAGTGCTGTGATTCTATCCCTGGGACGGAGAAATCTGGGTTTATTTAACTAACTCAATGTGTGTGTTGCGGTGCTGTGATTCTATCCCTGGGACGGAGAAATCTGGGTTTATTTAACTAACTCAAAGTGTGTGTTGCAGTGCTGTGATTCTATCCCTGGGACGGAGAAATCTGGGTTTATTTAACTAACTCAATGTGTGTGTTGCAGTGCCGTTGTTTTATCCCTGGGACGGAGAAATCTGGGTTTATTTAACTAACTCAATGTGTGTGTTGCGGTGCTGTGATTCTATCCCTGGGACGGAGAAATCTGGGTTTATTTAACTAACTCAATGTGTGTGTTGCAGATGCCATTGCCGAGAGGGGAGAACGACTGGAGCTGCTGGTGGACAAGACGGACGACCTAAGTGCAAATGTAAGTCTTCATATGTATAATGTACTTGTACTGCATGCACTTCCAGCCCAAAGGCTGCTCAGTGGCGCATGCACACCAAAAAAATGTCACAAATTTTCCATGGTGCTAGGATGTCCCAAGTGGGGGTCAACTAAGATCCCCTTGTTAGCAAGACCCGCTTGGCGGAAAAGGCACGTCTTGAGGCTTCCTCTGAACTTCCTCTGCTTTGGCTCCTGACGCAATGCCTCTGGCAGTTGATTCCACAGGACCGGTTCAGCAGAGCAGAAAGCTCGATCCCCCGACGAAGACCTTGTCGGTGGCACCCTGAGGAGATGAGAAGCACCAGACCTCAGATTTCTTGGGGGGCAGTGTCGGGAGAGCAGCTGCTGCAGGTACAATGGGGCGGCAGGAATGGTTTGGCAGCACTCGAAGGTTTTAGCGAGGATCTTAAAGGCTATACGCTGCCTAACAGGAAGCCAGTAAAGTTTGTGGAGCAGTGGTGTCATTCGACAGTCCTTCCTGCCTCCAGTGATGAGGCGCGCCGCTCTGTTCTGGATGGCCTGAAGTCTGTAGTCTTGACAGTGCAGTATGGATCTCTGCTCTCTCCTCATCTGTAGGACTTTGTACTTCTCTCAGTCCTGACAGTGTGCCCTGGGTCACCTGTCTCCTCATCCTTAGGACTTTGTACTTCTTTCAAATGATGTGTGCATCACACCAGATTGAATCATGCATTTATGCAGTTTCAATGCTGTCATATACACAGATAGTTTTCATATGTGTACCCAAAGTTAATTAATTGGATTTGATGGGGGAAATTTGCATCAAATATGTTTGTTATGATCTCTTTTTGGGTTTATTTTATTCATTATTTGGTTAGTCATTCTGTTATTAATTCATTCCTGTGTTAACAAAATGTGTTTGTTCTGCAGGCTGTGTCTTTCAAGAAGTCAAGTCGGAACCTGGCTAGATCGATGTGGTGGAAAAACGTCAAGATCACCATCATCATTGCAGTTGTTGTTATTGTAAGTGTAGCTGGAATTCTTCTTTGAGTGACACTGAATTTATGTTACTTTGAAAAGAGATCATTCACTCTGAAAGATTAAGACTTATGTTCAGGAGTTGTAACAATGATCAAGGGTCTTCTTTATGGAAGCATATATATGTCTTGCAGGAATTAATGTAAGTTTCCACTATGTCATGAGAATTCCATAATGAAAAAGTAATACTCTGATTGCCTGCTAGCAAGCAGTTACATATTTTTCAGTTCATGGTTCCTCTGTTGGCTCTGTGACAGTGGCAATGCATAGTCCTTATCATTATCAACCTCATTATCATCACTGCTTGTAATGGGCTGTCTCCGAAATGATCAGTCTTAGGGCTTATTTGAACCATTTCTAAAATGCGTGTTCATATGTGTGTGTCTTCTGAAGTCACTTGAAAGTTGGAGAAAAGCACTTTCTCAGGTAATCAGGAAGACAGTTCAGCATGCTGAACCCTCAAGTCCTTAGAGCGGCCTGTAGGATCATCTGTAGATATTTCTGTCCACATCCTTCTCGATGGGCATGACAGTGTGACAGTGCTGACTTGGCATTCTGTGTTTTTTCAGGTGATCCTGTACTTCATCATCTCTGCCGCCTGTGGGGGTCTGGACTGGCCCTGCACAAGGAAGTAGTGTCTGTCTCCAGTGCATGGACGTCAGACAAGCAGACAGCATCCCCCCCCCCCTCCCCCACCCCCCCACCCCCTTGTGGATAAACGAATTCGTACCACTTGTGATGAACTGCATGCTTAATCATTGAAATCATGCTTGCATGCAACCAACTCACCAGTCCTGTTCATACAACTCACATTTGCAGATTGAGTGGGAGGGTTTTGCAGTCTCTTCATCCCCGTGAGCACCCTATACACATTTTCAGACAGCATGAGATTGTTTTGCACGACCTCACTCGTATCTTCAGACATTCAAACAACAGTAGCTTGTAGGTTGTGCATTGTTTCATCTGTGAATTAGCATATACACATCTTGAACAAGTCCCATGAGACGGAATCAGACATTAACTTGAACATTGCACGTAATATTTCACCAGCCAGGTCATATGAGTGCTCCATATGCTTACAGACAGACGGCATGAATCTACCAATAATGTGGGGGTCTTTGCCAAAAGGAGTGACATGCCAACAGAGATTTTAAAAATAATATCTCAGTGTGTGTGTGTCTTGAATGTATCCATCTCTCTCCGTACTCCCACCCCACCCTCTCTCTCTCTCTCTCTCTCTCTCTCTCTCTCTCTCTCTCTCTCTCTCTCTCTCTCTCTCTCTCTCTCTCTCTCTCTCTCTCTCTCTCTCTCTCTCTCTCACACACACACACACACACTCACACAATACACATGCATCCACACACACACACACACACAGATGCATGCACACACAAAAAATATGTTCATGGTCAAAGTCATCAACATTTCTCCATCTTGTAATTGCTTATTTATAAGGAAGACCTGCTAGTTAGTATTCTGTATTGCCATGGGAGGAAAATGAATCAGAAGTTACACTTACAGGTAGATATCTTTCAATCTGGTACAGACCCCATAGTGTGTACACTTGTTCTATTTCTCATTCACTCTGTTTAGGGAGTTGGAATGGTGCCAGAGTGACAAAAGGTCTCTCAATGACCAGGCAGTTAATTAATGCTTGCAGTTTGAACTCTCAGATTTGTATGAAATGTTGCAAAGTAAAATTAAGCACTGGAGCCAATGCCTTTGCATCAAAAGAAATGCATTCTGAAAATAGTGCCACCCTCATCAACCCTGCACAAAATGACTCACTGTCACTGCAAACACACACACCGGACATGCAGATGTGTATACTGTCAGCTTTGGGACAAAATATGGATGCAAGTGTGTACCTGGTGAACAGTTTTCACATACATATTCCTGTTGCTGCAAATGCAATAGACAGACGGTTCTGTGCTCCTCAGAAGTTGGTATGTCCCCAGCGATGAATGCTCTCCCACCTGCTTACACTGCTGCAGAGCAGGAAGAGTCTTGCACTGCTGCCTCTTCTAGGACTGTCGCCTGTGATTCACTGCTTGTTACTGTGGTGCTTGCTTGGGTGAATGTGTCTGTTGAAAGTAATTCTTAAGGAATGATGTGTGGATTTTATGTGATTGTTCTCAATTTTCTAGTGACTGAGATTTATGCCTCTGTTTTCAATAAGCTGGCATCTTTTGATGATCAGCATCTGGCTTAGAACTAATGTCTTGTATCACTATTTGCTGGCTCCAGGTAACATGTTAATGTGTCGCTAGCAATCAGTAGAGCATTCTCCTGTTACACTGTACATCACTAGTGTTCTTGGCATTGATTTTTGTGCAGAGTGTAGGTCTGTTCAACCACCAGACGCAGAAATGCTTTGGCTTGGAATAATAGATGTCCCAAACTGCAATAATCTGGTTCCTGTGCTGATGAGGTATTTCACAGATGTGTGGAATAATGGCTTGCTTTTTTACCTCTTTAAAAAAAAAAATACAGTTGCCTTATTTGCAGGGTGTACCACTCTGTATGAAGAACTTCTTGTTGTAAGATCTACAGATGAGGGCCTGATGTGTGAAGTTTTGTGAAAGGCCTGAGTTCTGATTATAGTGTTCGGTGAGTCAGAATTGAAGATACATGTATCAATTCAGTTCATTCTCTTAACCCTGAGATGGGTTGTTGAGGCACCACTGATGACTTTCGGACAATCTTCCTCCATCGATCTCTATCCTCTGTGGCTCGCTGTGAGTCAGCAAAGGTCAAGCCTGTCCACTCTTTGATGTTGTCTTCCCACCTCTTTCTCTGCCTGCCTCTCCTTCTCCCGCCTGGTACGGTACCTTGCAGGATGGTCTTGGCCAGCCCACTGCCTCTTGACACGTGACCGTACCACTTCAGCTTTCTGCTTTTCACGATTGAGAGCAGGTCTTCGTACTGTCCAAATGCTCTCCTGATCATGTTGCTGACTTCCTCATTCGTGACATGGTCTTTATATATGAGATGTTCAGAATCTTGCGGTAGCATCTCATTTCCAGGGCTTGTATCAGTCTCTGTAGTTCAGATGTGAGTGTCCAGGACTTGCATGCATACAAGAATATGGAGATGTATATCATGTATATACATGTATATCAACACTCAATTGAGCATGATGGTCCAAACCCTTATTACTTTTTCCCCCTCAGCTTTTAGCTGAAATTGGTTAGGGACCAACAAATAAATGGGAATGAAAATCCTGGAACTATTTTAATCAAATAATTGTGATTGTGAGATTCCTCTACAGTGATGCATTTTAGGGCTGTTTTGGCTTTCTTTGTGCCAGGGAAGTTTGCTGGAAATGGTATTGATTTTGTTTGCATGTCCAATCAAGTAGAGTTGCAGATTTGCTTCAGAATGAGAGATTAGACTGACCATATACTCCTTGTATATTCCAAAAAAGTTACAAGTGTGCACTACAATGGTATTCAATGGAGATACTTTTACTGATGTGTATGAAGATGGCTGGACTGAATGCTCCATCTTTGATCCCTGCGTCAGCGGCTGCTGAAAGCGGAACATCTAATGTAAACTTGGTGTGTTGGTGTATCTGCTCAGACCTTCCCACTGGCTTACCATTGTCTCCTGACATTCCATTGTAGTGCACTGCATTGCCAGCATCCTGGTAGTGAAGAGGCTAAACCAGTTGCCTCACACTAGCATACTGCGTCGATGTTGTGAATTCAAAGCTGTATAGATATCGGGCAGATCTGGGAGTCGGTATTCATGCTGCAATATATGGCTAGAGTGTTTGGAATTTGATTCTGTCATGAACTTGAAGAGGAGTAATCTCTGCTGTCAACTTATGACCCACTAG
This sequence comes from Theodoxus fluviatilis, assembly GCA_034096865.1. Classification (NCBI taxonomy): domain Eukaryota; kingdom Metazoa; phylum Mollusca; class Gastropoda; order Cycloneritida; family Neritidae; genus Theodoxus; species Theodoxus fluviatilis. The sequence goes on along the minus strand of JAWQFJ010000711.1, from coordinate 65,019 downwards.
AAACTTTTAGAATTTACTTTTGAATTCTTTAGAGTTTGAGGAAGTAGGCCCCAAGCCCGGAGAAAACTAGGCTTTCATTTTATCAGAACATGCTGATTGTACTTGCTGTCAGCACCGAGAACATGCATGGCATGCATGTAAGGAACAGCAGTTGATTGAATAGCCTGTTCTTTGGTACCAACTTTCTTGCAGGGCATAAGGGCATCTCTAATGATTAAACTAGTCAAATGAATGAAAAGTCTTCTAATGTCCTTTAGAAGGATGATCATGTGTGTGTGAAAGCATTTAGTCTTGAAAATATACCAATGTGGATGTGGGTTTATGTTCTTTGTGTTCTTAACTTTTCTTTGCATCAGTCCTTTCATTGATGGACTATGTGGAGTGCTATAAATCATATTCATGAACATGCTATTTCAGTCCTTTTTGTGTGAATTTAATCATGTCAAAATACAGGTAACTGTTTGCTTTATGAATCTTTAACATGTGTTGTCAGGCTGTATATCGGGAATCAATAGATATTTATAACCATCTTGTATATCTTGCAACATGTATGTAATAAACCACTCATTCTGATGTAGATGTTCGTAATAACATTATTAAAGATAGTTGTGCCTGAATTAAATGATCTGTATGGACTGTTTGGGATTATTTTGGTATGCATGCATGAGGGCAAGTTTTTCCATTTGACTACGGAACCCTTGCGTGTATCCACTTCCTGCAAAGCTTAGTCTCAACAGATTATTATAATGTTAATATCCATTTCAAAATTATTTAGTATGCAGCAGTATTACATGTTAAGTTCTCAGAATTAGTGTACAAGGCACGCATATTGTCAGTGCAGCACAGAAAATGCGGAATTGAGTAATGGACAGACCTATGGGTCCTATTGCACAACTAGACAGTTGACTTTTTTTACCAGTCTAAGTCACCCATCTCTATTGTAAATACTGGCAATATCCATTGCTATACACTGTGTATAAACATTCTCAGGACATGCGGTTATTTTGGAGATCAATTCTCCTCAGTCTGAATGGCAGGGATACCTAGTGTAGCCGAGCATGTGCTTTAGAAATGCTGGGTAATGAACATTCTGGATAGCATGGATAATGTAGAAAACCTGGGAGAGATAGTTGATATCCTTAGTAAAGCAAACATACATTCTGTGATGGGTGACATCCTTAGAAAGGCTAACACTCTTTGGGATCCAGTGTCTGAGCATTTGAAGCCAGAGGGTGATGCTGAAAATGTCATCCATGTAGTGGCAGCTGGACAGAATTTGTCGAGGACTTCATTAGCCCAGTGGTTAGGGCACTTGGCTGCCCCCCAGGAGGTTGGAGGTTCGGTCCCCACCCAAGGTCATGAAACTTTATTTCCCTTGCAGGTGCAGGCTCTGTATTAGCAACATGGCGCTGGGTGCATTGTTAATAATGCTTTTCATCAAGGTGGTGAAAATAAAATTTATAGCATCTCTAGAAGCTGAGGACACAATTGATAGATTAATGTTCGCACAACTACAGCATGCCAAAGGTGCATTTCCCAAGCCAGTCGATTGATTTGCATTTACTCCAAACCGTTCTAGTGATTTTCGTGCTTACTGACCTTATATAGCCTACTAAGGCTGGTTGGCCGTAAAACACCATCCAACCAACCAACCTAAGCCAGTATTTGCTAGTGAAGCTAGTCAATGGCTGTCAACGGGAACACTCCCTTTCTTTGGTGGTGCTCAATGTAGTCAAATGCCCTGTCCAGTCAGTCACTGCTGGCAATGGAACAGTTTCCAAAACCCACAGCTGCCAATTTTTCTTTGGCACCTTGATTCTAGCCAGCCTCTTCCAGCAGCTAGCATGGTAAGTCCACTTGTTGGCAAGATGATTGCTTCTGATCATTTCCAAGGAACATGTCTCGAACATTTTCTAATGGATTTGTGGGTATTCTAGCCCAGTGATGGTGCATACTTTTCCAGATTCACTCATGTAGGCACACACACACTTTATATTAAAAATACTTCCCTGCTTGTTTTATGTGGCTAAGCTGGTATCTGGCTCTCAAATTCCTTTCTTGTTATTGGGACATTATAATTCATGCATGTGTTTCCTCTCTTCTTGGTTGAGGAAGTGTATTCAGTGTCCCTGGGATGAGAAATGTCATTGGTGGAAAGATAAGACTCGCTCCTGATCTTATTATTTCAATACTTTTTTTTAGAGGCTTGCTATAAGTGTTTGTTCTACTGATGATGCTCTTTCAATTTAGAATACAATGACTATGCATGGAAGAACTGCACTCTAGCAAGAACTGATGTGAAAGTTTGGGAACTTTTCCCCCATTTATCTGGTTTATTTTTGGTAAGGTGTTAATTAACCTTTCAAAGAATCTGATGTACATATTTGATATGATTATATTCTTGAACGATATGCAGAAGACTCAAATCACTGATCCATGTATATCCGTCATTGGATTTTACGTGGAGGGAGTTGAGGGCCATTGTGCACGTTCCTGCAGTTAAAGTGATCTTTGTTTTTCATTCATCAATTTTCTTGCTTGCCTCTCAAAAGCCTTGCTGCCATTTTAATAAAATCCATTGAATGGTTTTTAGCTATTTCTTGTCTGAGCTTATTTACAGAAGCTGTCACTCATTTGAGTTATCCCTAGAAGTGTCACAGGCTGAAACAACACAGCACGTAAGTAACTCATTCCAGTCAGGCCATTTTGATCCCAGCTATGGCATATCAGACGACCCATTTCTAAGCTTTACCCCCAAAATTGCCCCCCCCCCCAAAAAAACCCCCAAACAACAGCAAACCACAAACAAACCCTACTCGTAGTAGAACTTAGAACTTTTCATAGTTTATTATAAACAATGGTCGACAGCGTAGATTTTTGACTCACATGTGAAGCAACAGTGAGTCTATGTACTCACCCTTTTCGTCCGTCCGGGCGTCCGAAAACTTTAACCCATTATGACCTGATGCTACGCGCGCGTTACATCACCCTTTCAGACCGGATGCTAAGCAGACGTCACATTGGACAGTGGTGTACTTCTTGTTTCTAGGAAGTGTAGAAGCGAAGAAATTAATTTTTTAATGAATGTTGTCGACTATGTGTTTTTTCCTGAAAAAACCGCAGGTCTTAGGAAGCCGTTTTCATCACATGCTGTAGGTCATAATGGGTTAACGTTGGATTTTTCTCGGAGACTATTAAGTCTATCAATACCAAATGTGGCATGATGGTGTATGATGACAAGGCCTCAAAAAACATACATTGTGACTTAACCTTTCTTCAAGGTCAAGGTCGCAGGGGCCATAAATGTTGTCTAAAAGTCTTTTTTCACATTTTCTCTGAAGTTTTTGAGATTGGATACCTGACCTATATCTGTATATATATTTTCGCTGTGTGTCTGTCTGTGTGTGTGTCTGTCTGTGTGACACTCATACGTTTCCACAGTTTTATTCCGATCCACTTGAAACTTGGTATGGGGTTAGGTGTGGACCGGGGTCAGGTCAACGTGAGGTTAAAAATATGGTGTCGCCATGGCAACCGGAAGTGGGCACAAACAAGATGGCGGCCGAAAACTCAAAATGCTCCGATTTGACCGAAATTTGGTGTGTAGGTAGGTACAGTCGAATGATGAAGATCTGTGAAAAGATTTTTTTGTTGTCATGGTTACGTGACGAGAAAAACAAGATGGCGGCTGAGGAAACAATGGACGACTGTGTCGAAGGCGGCGAAGCCGCCTGAGACACAGGAGTTCCCATCGACTTAAAACTTGGTATGGGGTTAGATGTGGGCCGGGGTCAGGTCATGGTGGGGTTAAAAAAAATGGCGTTGCCATGGTAACCGGAAGTGGGCACAAACAAGATGGCCGCCGAAAACTCAAAGTGCTCCGATTTGACGTAAATTTGGTGTGTGGGTACGTGAAACTTGGTGTGGGGTTAGGTGTTGGCCAGGGTCAGGTCAGGGTGGGGTTAACAAAATGGTGTTGCCATGGTAACCGGAAGTGGGCACAAACAAGATGGCCGCTGAAAACTCTAAGTGCTCCGATTTGACCAAAATTTGGTGTGTGGGTTGATCAAGTCAAATGATGAAGATCTGTGAACAACTTTTTCGGTTACCATGGTTATGTCACGAGAAAAACAAAATGGCGGCAGAGTAAACAATGGACGACTGTGTCGAAGGCGGCGAAGCCGCCTGAGACACAGGAGTTCCCATCGACTTAAATCTTGGTATGGGGTTAGATGTGGGCCAGGGTCAGGTCACGGTGGGGTTAAAAAAAGGTGTCGCCATGGTAACCGGAAGTGGGCACAAACAAGATGGCCGCCGAAAACTCAAAGTGCTCCGATTTGGCCGAAATTTGGTGTATGGGAAGGTAAAGTCAAATGATGAAGATCTGTGAACACATTTTTGGTTATGGTTACGTCATGAGATAAACAAAATGGCGGCTGAAGAATTTGGCTTTGTATATGTGGCTTTGACGCTTTGTGCATTCGCCGCCTGAGACACAGGAGTTCCCATCGACTTAAAACTTGGTATGGGTTAGGTGTGGGCCGGGGTCAGGTCATGGTGTGATTAAAAAATGGTGTTGCCATGGTAACCGGAAGTGGGCACAAACAAGATGGCCGCCGAAACTCAAAGTGCTCCGATTTGACCGAAATTTGGTGTGTGGGTAGGTGAAACTTGGTGTGGGGTTAGGTGTTGGCCGGGGTCAGGTCAGGGTGGGGTAAAAAAAATGGAGTTGCCATGGTAACCGGAAGTGGGCACAAGCAAGATGGCCACCGAAAACTCAAAGTGCTCCGATTTGACCGAAATTTGGTGTGTGGGTAGGTACAGTCGAATGATGAAGATCTGCGCAATAATTTTTTGGTTGTCATGGTTACGTCACGAGAAAAACAAGATGGCGGCTGAAGAATTTGGACGACTGTGTCGAAGGCGGCGAAGCCGCCTGAGACACAGGAGTTCCCATCGACTTAAAACTTGGAATGGAATTAGATGTGGGCCAGGGTCAGGTCATGGTGGGGTTTAAAAAAATGGCGTTGCCATGGTAACAAGATGGCCGCCGAAAACTCAAAGTGCCCCGATTTGACCAAAATTTGGTGTGTGGGTTGGTCAAGTCAAATGATGGAGATCTGTGAACAAATATTTTGGTTACCAAGGTTACGTCACGAGAAAAACAAAATTTCGGCAGAGTAAACAATGGATGACTGTGTCGAAGGCGGCGAAGCCGCCTGAGACACAGGAGTTCCCATCGACTTAAAACTTGGTATGGGGTTAGATGTGGGCTGGGGTCAGGTCATGGTGGGGTAAAAAAAAAGGTGTCGCCATGGTAACCGGAAGTGGGCACAAACAAGATGGCTGCCGAAAACTCAAAGTGCTCCGATTTGACCGAAATTTGGTGTATGGGTAGGTAAAGTCAAATGATGAAGATCTGTGAACACATTTTTGGTTATGGTTACGTAATGAGATAAACAATATGGTGGCTGAAGAATTTGGC
>JAWQFJ010000711.1:2500-59512 GCA_034096865.1 Theodoxus fluviatilis | reverse complement strand
CACAGGCTGATACTCGAGATAGTTTCATTGAATCTGTACTTAATTGCCTCACATTGCCCATGCAGGCTAGTAGGCTGTAAAACTCCAATAACGCAATAACCTAACTAACTCAATGTGTGTGTTGCAGTGCCGTTGTTTTATCCCTGGGACGGAGAAATCTGGGTTTATTTAACTAACTCAATGTGTGTGTTGCGGTGCTGTGATTCTATCCCTGGGACGGAGAAATCTGGGTTATTTAACTAACTCAATGTGTGTGTTGCAGTGCTGTGATTCTATCCCTGGGACGGAGAAATCTGGGTTTATTTAACTAACTCAATGTGTGTGTTGCGGTGCTGTGATTCTATCCCTGGGACGGAGAAATCTGGGTTTATTTAACTAACTCAATGTGTGTGTTGCGGTGCTGTGATTCTATCCCTGGGACGGAGAAATCTGGGTTTATTTAACTAACTCAATGTGTGTGTTGCGGTGCTGTGATTCTATCCCTGGGACGGAGAAATCTGGGTTTATTTAACTAACTCAATGTGTGTGTTGCAGTGCCGTTGTTTTATCCCTGGGACGGAGAAATCTGGGTTTATTTAACTAACTCAAAGTGTGTGTTGCAGTGCTGTGATTCTATCCCTGGGACGGAGAAATCTGGGTTTATTTAACTAACTCAAAGTGTGTGTTGCAGATGCCATTGCCGAGAGGGGAGAACGACTGGAGCTGCTGGTGGACAAGACGGACGACCTAAGTGCAAATGTAAGTCTTCATATGTATAATGTACTTGTACTGCATGCACTTCCAGCCCAAAGGCTGCTCAGTGGCGCATGCACACCAAAAAAATGTCACAAATTTTCCATGGTGCTAGGATGTCCTAAGTGGGGTCAACTAAGATCCCCTTGTTAGCAAGACCCGCTTGGCGGAAAAGGCACGTCTTGAGGCTTCCTCTGAACTTCCTCTGCTTTGGCTCCTGACGCAATGCCTCTGGCAGTTGATTCCACAGGACCGGTTCAGCAGAGCAGAAAGCTCGATCCCCCGACGAAGACCTTGTCGGTGGCACCCTGAGGAGATGAGAAGCACCAGACCTCAGATTTCTTGGGGGGCAGTGTCGGGAGAGCAGCTGCTGCAGGTACAATGGGGCGGCAGGAATGGTTTGGCAGCACTCGAAGGTTTTAGCGAGGATCTTAAAGGCTATACGCTGCCTAACAGGAAGCCAGTAAAGTTTGTGGAGCAGTGGTGTCATTCGACAGTCCTTCCTGCCTCCAGTGATGAGGCGCGCCGCTCTGTTCTGGATGGCCTGAAGTCTGTAGTCTTGACAGTGCAGTATGGATCTCTGCTCTCTCCTCATCTGTAGGACTTTGTACTTCTCTCAGTCCTGACAGTGTGCCCTGGGTCACCTGTCTCCTCATCCTTAGGACTTTGTACTTCTTTCAAATGATGTGTGCATCACACCAGATTGAATCATGCATTTATGCAGTTTCAATGCTGTCATATACACAGATAGTTTTCATATGTGTACCCAAAGTTAATTAATTGGATTTGATGGGGGAAATTTGCATCAAATATGTTTGTTATGATCTCTTTTTGGGTTTATTTTATTCATTATTTGGTTAGTCATTCTGTTATTAATTCATTCCTGTGTTAACAAAATGTGTTTGTTCTGCAGGCTGTGTCTTTCAAGAAGTCAAGTCGGAACCTGGCTAGATCGATGTGGTGGAAAAACGTCAAGATCACCATCATCATTGCAGTTGTTGTTATTGTAAGTGTAGCTGGAATTCTTCTTTGAGTGACACTGAATTTATGTTACTTTGAAAAGAGATCATTCACTCTGAAAGATTAAGACTTATGTTCAGGAGTTGTAACAATGATCAAGGGTCTTCTTTATGGAAGCATATATATGTCTTGCAGGAATTAATGTAAGTTTCCACTATGTCATGAGAATTCCATAATGAAAAAGTAATACTCTGATTGCCTGCTAGCAAGCAGTTACATATTTTTCAGTTCATGGTTCCTCTGTTGGCTCTGTGACAGTGGCAATGCATAGTCCTTATCATTATCAACCTCATTATCATCACTGCTTGTAATGGGCTGTCTCCGAAATGATCAGTCTTAGGGCTTATTTGAACCATTTCTAAAATGCGTGTTCATATGTGTGTGTCTTCTGAAGTCACTTGAAAGTTGGAGAAAAGCACTTTCTCAGGTAATCAGGAAGACAGTTCAGCATGCTGAACCCTCAAGTCCTTAGAACGGCCTGTAGGATCATCTGTAGATATTTCTGTCCACATCCTTCTGGATGGGCATGACAGTGTGACAGTGCTGACTTGGCATTCTGTGTTTTTTCAGGTGGTTCTGTACTTCATCATCTCTGCCGCCTGTGGGGGTCTGGACTGGCCCTGCACAAGGAAGTAGTGTCTGTCTCCAGTGCATGGACGTCAGACAAGCAGACAGCATCTCCCCACCCCCACATCCCCCCCCCCCCCCCCCTTGTGGATAAACGAATTCGTACCACTTGTGATGAACTGCATGCTTAATCATTGAAATCATGCTTGCATGCAACCAACTCACCAGTCCTGTTCATACAACTCACATTTGCAGATTGAGTGGGAGGGTTTTGCAGTCTCTTCATCCCCGTGAGCACCCTATACACATTTTCAGACAGCATGAGATTGTTTTGCACGACCTCACTCGTATCTTCAGACATTCAAACAACAGTAGCTTGTAGGTTGTGCATTGTTTCATCTGTGAATTAGCATATACACATCTTGAACAAGTCCCATGAGACGGAATCAGACATTAACTTGAACATTGCACGTAATATTTCACCAGCCAGGTCATATGAGTGCTCCATATGCTTACAGACAGACGGCATGAATCTACCAATAATGTGGGGGTCTTTGCCAAAAGGAGTGACATGCCAACAGAGATTTTAAAAATAATATCTCAGTGTGTGTGTGTCTTGAATGTATCCATCTCTCTCCGTACTCCCACCCCACCCTCTCTCTCTCTCTCTCTCTCTCTCTCTCTCTCTCTCTCTCTCTCTCTCTCTCTCTCTCTCTCTCTCTCTCTCTCTCTCTCTCTCTCTCTCGCACACACACACACACACTCACACAATACACATGCATCCACACACACACACACACACACAGATGCATGCACACACAAAAAATATGTTCATGGTCAAAGTCATCAACATTTCTCCATCTTGTAATTGCTTATTTATAAGGAAGACCTGCTAGTTAGTATTCTGTATTGCCATGGGAGGAAAATGAATCAGAAGTTACACTTACAGGTAGATATCTTTCAATCTGGTACAGACCCCATAGTGTGTACACTTGTTCTATTTCTCATTCACTCTGTTTAGGGAGTTGGAATGGTGCCAGAGTGACAAAAGGTCTCTCAATGACCAGGCAGTTAATTAATGCTTGCAGTTTGAACTCTCAGATTTGTATGAAATGTTGCAAAGTAAAATTAAGCACTGGAGCCAATGCCTTTGCATCAAAAGAAATGCATTCTGAAAATAGTGCCACCCTCATCAACCCTGCACAAAATGACTCACTGTCACTGCAAACACACACACCGGACATGCAGATGTGTATACTGTCAGCTTTGGGACAAAATATGGATGCAAGTGTGTACCTGGTGAACAGTTTTCACATACATATTCCTGTTGCTGCAAATGCAATAGACAGACGGTTCTGTGCTCCTCAGAAGTTGGTATGTCCCCAGCGATGAATGCTCTCCCACCTGCTTACACTGCTGCAGAGCAGGAAGAGTCTTGCACTGCTGCCTCTTCTAGGACTGTCGCCTGTGATTCACTGCTTGTTACTGTGGTGCTTGCTTGGGTGAATGTGTCTGTTGAAAGTAATTCTTAAGGAATGATGTGTGGATTTTATGTGATTGTTCTCAATTTTCTAGTGACTGAGATTTATGCCTCTGTTTTCAATAAGCTGGCATCTTTTGATGATCAGCATCTGGCTTAGAACTAATGTCTTGTATCACTATTTGCTGGCTCCAGGTAACATGTTAATGTGTCGCTAGCAATCAGTAGAGCATTCTCCTGTTACACTGTACATCACTAGTGTTCTTGGCATTGATTTTGTGCAGAGTGTAGGTCTGTTCAACCACCAGACGCAGAAATGCTTTGGCTTGGAATAATAGATGTCCCAAACTGCAATAATCTGGTTCCTGTGCTGATGAGGTATTTCACAGATGTGTGGAATAATGGGTTGCTTTTTTACCTCTTTAAAAAAAAAAATACAGTTGCCTTATTTGCAGGGTGTACCACTCTGTATGAAGAACTTCTTGTTGTAAGATCTACAGATGAGGGCCTGATGTGTGAAGTTTTGTGAAAGGTCCGAGTTCTGATTATAGTGTTCAGTGAGTCAGAATTAAAGATACATGTATCAATTCAGTTCATTCTCTTAACCCTGAGATGGGTTGTTGAGGCACCACTGATGACTTTCGGACAATCTTCCTCCATCGATCTCTATCCTCTGTGGCTCGCTGTGAGTCAGCAAAGGTCAAGCCTGTCCACTCTTTGATGTTGTCTTCCCACCTCTTTCTCTGCCTGCCTCTCCTTCTCCCACCTGGTACGGTACCTTGCAGGATGGTCTTGGCCAGCCCACTGCCTCTTGACACGTGACCGTACCACTTCAGCTTTCTGCTTTTCACGATTGAGAGCAGGTCTTCGTACTGTCCAAATGCTCTCCTGATCATGTTGCTGACTTCCTCATTCGTGACATGGTCTTTATATGAGATGTTCAGAATCTTGCGGTAGCATCTCATTTCCAGGGCTTGTATCCGTCTCTGTAGTTCAGATGTGAGTGTCCTGTCCAGGACTCGCATGCATACAAGAATACGGAGATGTATATCAAATACATGTATATCAACACTCAATTGAGCATGATGGTCCAAACCCTTATTACTTTTTCCCCCCAGCTTTTAGCTGAAATCGGTTAGGGACCAACAAATAAATGGAAATGATAATCCTGGAACTATTTAATCAAATAATTGTGATTGTGAGATCCCTCTACAGTGATGCATTTTAGGATTGTTTTGGCTTTCTTTGTGCCAGGGAAGTTTGCTGGAAATGGTATTGATTTTGTTTGCATGTCCAACCAAGTTGTAGAGTTGCAGATTTGCTTCAGAATGAGAGATTAGACTGACCATATACCCCTTGTATATTCCAAAAAAATTACAAGTGTGCACTACAGTGGTATTCAATGGAGACACTTTTACTGATGTGTATGAAGATGGCTGGACTGAATGCTCCATCTTTGATCCCTGCATCAGTGGCTGCTGAAAGCGGAACATCTAATGTAAACTTGGTGTGTTGGTGTATCTGCTCAGACCTTCCCACTGGCTTACCATTGTCTCCTGACATTCCATTGTAGTGCACTGCATTGCCAGCATCCTGGTAGTGAAGAGGCTAAACCAGTTGCCTCACACTAGCATACTGCGTCGATGTTGTGAATTCAAAGCTGTATAGATATCGGGCAGATCTGGGAGTCGGTATTCATGCTGCAATATATGGCTAGAGTGTTTGGAATTTGATTCTGTCATGAACTTGAAGAGGAGTAATCTCTGCTGTCAACTTATGACCCACTAGAAACTTTTAGAATTTACTTTTGAATTCTTTAGAGTTTGAGGAAGTAGGCCCCAAGCCCGGAGAAAACTAGGCTTTCATTTTATCAGAACATGCTGATTGTACTTGCTGTCAGCACCGAGAACATGCATGGCATGCATGTAAGGAACAGCAGTTGATTGAATAGCCTGTTCTTTGGTACCAACTTTCTTGCAGGGCATAAGGGCATCTCTAATGATTAAACTAGTCAAATGAATGAAAAGTCTTCTAATGTCCTTTAGAAGGATGATCATGTGTGTGTGAAAGCATTTAGTCTTGAAAATATACCAATGTGGATGTGGGTTTATGTTCTTTGTGTTCTTAACTTTTCTTTGCATCAGTCCTTTCATTGATGGACTATGTGGAGTGCTATAAATCATATTCATGAACATGCTATTTCAGTCCTTTTTGTGTGAATTTAATCATGTCAAAATACAGGTAACTGTTTGCTTTATGAATCTTTAACATGTGTTGTCAGGCTGTATATCGGGAATCAATAGATATTTATAACCATCTTGTATATCTTGCAACATGTATGTAATAAACCACTCATTCTGATGTAGATGTTCGTAATAACATTATTAAAGATAGTTGTGCCTGAATTAAATGATCTGTATGGACTGTTTGGGATTATTTTGGTATGCATGCATGAGGGCAAGTTTTTCCATTTGACTACGGAACCCTTGCGTGTATCCACTTCCTGCAAAGCTTAGTCTCAACAGATTATTATAATGTTAATATCCATTTCAAAATTATTTAGTATGCAGCAGTATTACATGTAGTTCTCAGAATTAGTGTACAAGGCACGCATATTGTCAGTGCAGCACAGAAAATGCGGAATTGAGTAATGGACAGACCTATGGGTCCTATTGCACAACTAGACAGTTGACTTTTTTTACCAGTCTAAGTCACCCATCTCTATTGTAAATACTGGCAATATCCATTGCTATACACTGTGTATAAACATTCTCAGGACATGCGGTTATTTTGGAGATCAATTCTCCTCAGTCTGAATGGCAGGGATACCTAGTGTAGCCGAGCATGTGCTTTAGAAATGCTGGGTAATGAACATTCTGGATAGCATGGATAATGTAGAAAACCTGGGAGAGATAGTTGATATCCTTAGTAAAGCAAACATACATTCTGTGATGGGTGACATCCTTAGAAAGGCTAACACTCTTTGGGATCCAGTGTCTGAGCATTTGAAGCCAGAGGGTGATGCTGAAAATGTCATCCATGTAGTGGCAGCTGGACAGAATTTGTCGAGGACTTCATTAGCCCAGTGGTTAGGGCACTTGGCTGCCCCCCAGGAGGTTGGAGGTTCGGTCCCCACCCAAGGTCATGAAACTTTATTTCCCTTGCAGGTGCAGGCTCTGTATTAGCAACATGGCGCTGGGTGCATTGTTAATAATGCTTTTCATCAAGGTGGTGAAAATAAAATTTATAGCATCTCTAGAAGCTGAGGACACAATTGATAGATTAATGTTCGCACAACTACAGCATGCCAAAGGTGCATTTCCCAAGCCAGTCGATTGATTTGCATTTACTCCAAACCGTTCTAGTGATTTTCGTGCTTACTGACCTTATATAGCCTACTAAGGCTGGTTGGCCGTAAAACACCATCCAACCAACCAACCTAAGCCAGTATTTGCTAGTGAAGCTAGTCAATGGCTGTCAACGGGAACACTCCCTTTCTTTGGTGGTGCTCAATGTAGTCAAATGCCCTGTCCAGTCAGTCACTGCTGGCAATGGAACAGTTTCCAAAACCCACAGCTGCCAATTTTTCTTTGGCACCTTGATTCTAGCCAGCCTCTTCCAGCAGCTAGCATGGTAAGTCCACTTGTTGGCAAGATGATTGCTTCTGATCATTTCCAAGGAACATGTCTCGAACATTTTCTAATGGATTTGTGGGTATTCTAGCCCAGTGATGGTGCATACTTTTCCAGATTCACTCATGTAGGCACACACACACTTTATATTAAAAATACTTCCCTGCTTGTTTTATGTGGCTAAGCTGGTATCTGGCTCTCAAATTCCTTTCTTGTTATTGGGACATTATAATTCATGCATGTGTTTCCACTCTTCTTGGTTGAGGAAGTGTATTCAGTGTCCCTGGGATGAGAAATGTCATTGGTGGAAAGATAAGACTCGCTCCTGATCTTATTATTTCAATACTTTTTTTTAGAGGCTTGCTATAAGTGTTTGTTCTACTGATGATGCTCTTTCAATTTAGAATACAATGACTATGCATGGAAGAACTGCACTCTAGCAAGAACTGATGTGAAAGTTTGGGAACTTTTCCCCCATTTATCTGGTTTATTTTTGGTAAGGTGTTAATTAACCTTTCAAAGAATCTGATGTACATATTTGATATGATTATATTCTTGAACGATATGCAGAAGACTCAAATCACTGATCCATGTATATCCGTCATTGGATTTTACGTGGAGGGAGTTGAGGGCCATTGTGCACGTTCCTGCAGTTAAAGTGATCTTTGTTTTTCATTCATCAATTTTCTTGCTTGCCTCTCAAAAGCCTTGCTGCCATTTTAATAAAATCCATTGAATGGTTTTTAGCTATTTCTTGTCTGAGCTTTACAGAAGCTGTCACTCATTTGAGTTATCCCTAGAAGTGTCACAGGCTGAAACAACACAGCACGTAAGTAACTCATTCCAGTCAGGCCATTTTGATCCCAGCTATGGCATATCAGACGACCCATTTCTAAGCTTTACCCCCAAAATTGCCCCCCCCCCAAAAAAAAAAAACCCCAAACAACAACAAACCACAAACAAACCCTACTCGTAGTAGAACTTAGAACTTTTCATAGTTTATTATAAACAATGGTCGACAGCGTAGATTTTTGACTCACATGTGAAGCAACAGTGAGTCTATGTACTCACCCTTTTCGTCCGTCCGGGCGTCCGAAAACTTTAACCCATTATGACCTGATGCTACGCGCGCGTTAAATCACCCTTTCAGACCGGATGCTAAGCAGACGTCACATTGGACAGTGGTGTACTTCTTGTTTCTAGGAAGTGTAGAAGCGAAGAAATTAATTTTTTAATGAATGTTGTCGACTATGTGTTTTTTCCTGAAAAAACCGCAGGTCTTAGGAAGCCGTTTTCATCACACGCTGTAGGTCATAATGGGTTAACGTTGGATTTTTCTCGGAGACTATTAAGTCTATCAATACCAAATGTGGCATGATGGTGTATGATGACAAGGCCTCAAAAAACATACATTGTGACTTAACCTTTCTTCAAGGTCAAGGTCGCAGGGGCCATAAATGTTGTCTAAAAAAGTCTTTTTTCACATTTTCTCTGAAGTTTTTGAGATTGGATACCTGACCTATATCTGTATATATATTTTCGCTGTGTGTCTGTCTGTGTGTGTGTCTGTCTGTGTGACACTCATACGTTTCCACAGTTTTATTCCGATCCACTTGAAACTTGGTATGGGGTTAGGTGTGGACCGGGGTCAGGTCAACGTGAGGTTAAAAATATGGTGTCGCCATGGCAACCGGAAGTGGGCACAAACAAGATGGCGGCCGAAAACTCAAAATGCTCCGATTTGACCGAAATTTGGTGTGTAGGTAGGTACAGTCGAATGATGAAGATCTGTGAAAAGATTTTTTTGTTGTCATGGTTACGTGACGAGAAAAACAAGATGGCGGCTGAGGAAACAATGGACGACTGTGTCGAAGGCGGCGAAGCCGCCTGAGACACAGGAGTTCCCATCGACTTAAAACTTGGTATGGGGTTAGATGTGGGCCGGGGTCAGGTCATGGTGGGGTTAAAAAAAATGGCGTTGCCATGGTAACCGGAAGTGGGCACAAACAAGATGGCCGCCGAAAACTCAAAGTGCTCCGATTTGACGTAAATTTGGTGTGTGGGTACGTGAAACTTGGTGTGGGGTTAGGTGTTGGCCAGGGTCAGGTCAGGGTGGGGTTAACAAAATGGTGTTGCCATGGTAACCGGAAGTGGGCACAAACAAGATGGCCGCTGAAAACTCTAAGTGCTCCGATTTGACCAAAATTTGGTGTGTGGGTTGATCAAGTCAAATGATGAAGATCTGTGAACAACTTTTTCGGTTACCATGGTTATGTCACGAGAAAAACAAAATGGCGGCAGAGTAAACAATGGACGACTGTGTCGAAGGCGGCGAAGCCGCCTGAGACACAGGAGTTCCCATCGACTTAAATCTTGGTATGGGGTTAGATGTGGGCCAGGGTCAGGTCACGGTGGGGTTAAAAAAAGGTGTCGCCATGGTAACCGGAAGTGGGCACAAACAAGATGGCCGCCGAAAACTCAAAGTGCTCCGATTTGGCCGAAATTTGGTGTATGGGAAGGTAAAGTCAAATGATGAAGATCTGTGAACACATTTTTGGTTATGGTTACGTCATGAGATAAACAAAATGGCGGCTGAAGAATTTGGCTTTGTATATGTGGCTTTGACGCTTTGTGCATTCGCCGCCTGAGACACAGGAGTTCCCATCGACTTAAAACTTGGTATGGGTTAGGTGTGGGCCGGGGTCAGGTCATGGTGTGATTAAAAAATGGTGTTGCCATGGTAACCGGAAGTGGGCACAAACAAGATGGCCGCCGAAACTCAAAGTGCTCCGATTTGACCGAAATTTGGTGTGTGGGTAGGTGAAACTTGGTGTGGGGTTAGGTGTTGGCCGGGGTCAGGTCAGGGTGGGGTAAAAAAAATGGAGTTGCCATGGTAACCGGAAGTGGGCACAAGCAAGATGGCCACCGAAAACTCAAAGTGCTCCGATTTGACCGAAATTTGGTGTGTGGGTAGGTACAGTCGAATGATGAAGATCTGCGCAATAATTTTTTGGTTGTCATGGTTACGTCACGAGAAAAACAAGATGGCGGCTGAAGAATTTGGACGACTGTGTCGAAGGCGGCGAAGCCGCCTGAGACACAGGAGTTCCCATCGACTTAAAACTTGGAATGGAATTAGATGTGGGCCAGGGTCAGGTCATGGTGGGGTTTAAAAAAATGGCGTTGCCATGGTAACAAGATGGCCGCCGAAAACTCAAAGTGCCCCGATTTGACCAAAATTTGGTGTGTGGGTTGGTCAAGTCAAATGATGGAGATCTGTGAACAAATATTTTGGTTACCAAGGTTACGTCACGAGAAAAACAAAATTTCGGCAGAGTAAACAATGGATGACTGTGTCGAAGGCGGCGAAGCCGCCTGAGACACAGGAGTTCCCATCGACTTAAAACTTGGTATGGGGTTAGATGTGGGCTGGGGTCAGGTCATGGTGGGGTAAAAAAAAAGGTGTCGCCATGGTAACCGGAAGTGGGCACAAACAAGATGGCTGCCGAAAACTCAAAGTGCTCCGATTTGACCGAAATTTGGTGTATGGGTAGGTAAAGTCAAATGATGAAGATCTGTGAACACATTTTTGGTTATGGTTACGTAATGAGATAAACAATATGGTGGCTGAAGAATTTGGCTTTGTATGTGGCTTTGACGCTTTGCGCATTGCCTGGCCGCGAAGCGGCTAGTATGGTATATAGGGCAAAGTAATCCCTATCTTTTGATACCAGTTTGGTTGACCTTGCTTCAAGGTCAAGGTCACAGGAGCTCTTCAAAGTTGGATTGTATACATATTTTGAAGTGACCCTGACCCTGAACTATGGAAGATAACTGTTTCAAACTTAATAATTATGTGGGGCACATGTTATACTTTCATCATGAGACACATTTGGTCACATATCATCAAGGTCACTTTGACCCTTATGAAATGTGACCAAAATGGGGTAGTGAACCACTAAAAGTGAGCATATATATCATGGTAGAAAGTGCCAATAATCACCATTGTGCTTCCTATGTCTTGAATTAACAGCTTTGTGTAGCATGACCTTGACCTTAGGTCAAGGTCACATGTATTTTGGTAGGAAAAATGTGTAAAGCATTTCTTAATGTATGATGTCATTGGTAGGTTTAGTTGTTTGACCTTGACGGTCACCTGAAGGTCAAGGTCATATAAAGGTCAAGGATGTGAGTCGTATGGGGTTTGCCCTTTTTTCTCTTGTTCAATGTTCGAATCCCCAATCAGGGACTTTCTACGGTTGTGCGGTGCTGATTCCCCATTGAGGCCTCCCCGTGGGTTCGGGGTAAGAATTGACCCACCACGTCTCCCTACGCGATTCGTAAGAGGCGAATGACTAGGGACACGCGACTTGATTTTAAAAGTTCATCTAGTAGCTTCAATAATGAAGTGATGGGGTTTTAGTTAATAACCAATTTAGGATGAAAATACATGTTCATGTATACGATGGACACTTCGTCATTTCGCCATGGCAAAAAGTTTGGGTCAAATGATTCCCCGTTAGTTCTCAGTTCTGCCTTTAATGCATTCCTGTTGTGTTTACTGGCTATTCAACACCAAACAAATTTGAGGGTCTGTAGCCTAATAGTAAAAGTCTGAGAAAACATGGTATTTATTGTTGAATAAGTTGTTGGCCAACTAGCTGTGCACCCTAAAAAGAGTCACACCACTAAATTGCAACCTGTTTAATGACTGCCATCGTAAATTAATAGTTGAATATAAAGTCATCAATTCACTGGTCCAAAATAATCATTCATACTCTGGCCACACAAGATGAAACCTTGGAGATAATACTGCAGCGACACTTTAAGTGTTGTATCAGTAGCGAAGTTTGATTATTACAAACTGTTGAATGAGATTCTGAAAATGTCTTCCAAGGGAAGCACACTATATCGGCATTAAGAAGGCTTATGAATTGGGAGTTCTGCTGTAGTTCCTGACAAGACATAACTAATGAACACCAATCCCAGGTACATGCAATTTTTATTGAATTTTCATTCATAGCCATTATACTCTCCAAAGAGATAGGGAAAAAAAAGTTTTCCTTCCAACGGAAATCCGACTTCTTTGTGCTCATCATGCATATCCTTAGGTATGCATACTACATAACGGACAATGTGGACACTTGGAGGAAAGGAGAAAATGAAGAGCCACTCCTGCTTTGAGTACCTTTATTCTAGCTTCTGGCCTTCCTCTCCATGACGGCAGATCCACATCAGAGGGCAGCGTGCAGCAGATGAGAGGTTTCACCTACAAGCAGTGATACTGGGTGCAAGACTTAGTGGGTAGCGTCAAGATTCAACCATCTGTACAATGCTGCTATGGGGCAGTAGTATTAATGACACGGAAAGTGTACAAGTACACAATAACTATATATACATATTATACAAAATGATGTACAACTCCACCATACTCCTTGGCACAAACTGGAAGAAACATTCTCCCTCGAATGTCAAAGGTTGGCAGTGCATTGGTCCAGGTTGGTTATGTTTCCAATTCTGGCCAGTGAAGCTTTCCTTCCTTTGCAAACATGATCTGTGTATCAAAGGGATTGCTTCATCAGGTGTTTGAACACAGTGCCTGAATACTTCAGCCTCCCAAATTTCTGCTGGACAGCTTTTCCATAACCTCCAGTTTTGGCCAAAGATGCTACCACTTCTCCAACAGACATTTCAAGTGATTCAAAGCATCGGCACAACTTGCGTGTGGCCCTTCCAGAAAAGGGTGCACAGCTAGCTGTACATGAAGAGACAGACCGCAGGTAAGAGAAAGGGTGCACAGCTTGCTGTACATGAAGAGACAGACCACAGGTAAGAGAAAGGGTGCACAGCTTGCTGTACATGAAGAGACAGACCACAGGTAAGACAAAGGGTGCACAGCTTGCTGTACATGAAGAGACAGACCACAGGTAGAGAAAAAGGGTGCACAGCTAGCTGTACATGAAGAGACAGACCGCAGGTAGAGAAAAAGGGTGCACAGCTTGCTGTACATGAAGAGACAGACCACAGGTAAGAGAAAGGGTGCACAGCTTGCTGTACATGAAGAGACAGACCACAGGTAAGACAAAGGGTGCACAGCTTGCTGTACATGAAGAGACAGACCACAGGTAGAGAAAAAGGGTGCACAGCTAGCTGTACATGAAGAGACAGACCGCAGGTAGAGAAAAAGGGTGCACAGCTTGCTGTACATGAAGAGACAGACCACAGGTAAGACAAAGGGTGCACAGCTTGCTGTACATGAAGAGACAGACCGCAGGTAAGAGAAAGGGTGCACAGCTTGCTGTACATGAAGAGACAGACCGCAGGTAAGAGAAAGGGTGCACAGCTTGCTGTACATGAAGAGACAGACCGCAGGTAAGAGAAAGGGTGGACACAGCACACATATCTGGAAGAGCCCACACACTTTGTATTATTTTGGTGGGTGAAAAAGCAGTGAGCAGAGAGAGAAAAAGAGTAAGTGTATAGTTCCAGAACATATAGCCCAGCAAGCAACAGTGTTGGTTGCCTAGCATGCCACCACCAAAAAGTCCAGTGCCATGAAAAATGGTGCAGCCACTCCCAAGCATTATCTCACAGGTGGCTCCTGGCATGAATTATTGCAAGAGAATTAAGGAATTAATAAAGTTCAATCATAACCTCAAGGATATGTTTTTATCTATTTTGCTTTAACTACTTACCTAATTTAGGATATTTAATGTTAAGAATTTCAAGCTTGGGTATCTATCATACATAAGGATGTAAATAAATTATGCATTTAACTTGCAATTGCTTTGAAAGTCACATTGAATTTAGGATCTTCAGTTGCATTAATTTCTAGTTAACAACAAAAATTGGTAGCAGATGTCAAGTTCCTCAATCATTTGAGATACTAAAATTATATTCCTTTTAGTAATTAAAGTGGACATTTTACAGATGTTGTGTTACATAATCATATGAAACTTCAAAAGCAGTAGGTATCTTTCATTATACTACAAAAAAATGACCATTCATCCATCATGCCTGGTTTCAACAGGTCAAAGTACATTCTGTTTGCAGATTCTCAATAGGATGCATGCCAGGCACCACCTTCAGATTCATCCATCACACAGAAGCATTTCAAACTACTACCTGAGAGCACTCAAGAATGCCAACCTATGCCAAGCAAGCCACCATTTCTCTCCCATGGCCTGTATCATTAAGGCAGGATGTTCTGCTAGCCAGGCCCAACACCACGAAGTGTTGTTCATTTTAGCACCTGCTAGTGGTCTCCGTGTGTAGAATGCATAAGCCGGCGGAATGAACAGATTGACATAATCAAATTGGTGATGTAAAATAAAACATATCTTTATGAATACAATTCCACAACTAGATCATATATCACTTCCAAAATTTAACGGATTGTTCCTTGGGTTAAACCGCTACCTTCTACCAA
Organism: Theodoxus fluviatilis; assembly: GCA_034096865.1. Taxonomy (NCBI): domain Eukaryota; kingdom Metazoa; phylum Mollusca; class Gastropoda; order Cycloneritida; family Neritidae; genus Theodoxus; species Theodoxus fluviatilis. The sequence continues at coordinate 44,652 of JAWQFJ010000711.1, read as the reverse complement.
ATTTAATCAGAATCCATTTTGAACTTTTAAAGTTATTTTGCCAAATAATGCACTAACCATCCAACTAGCAACCCCAAACACATGACCTCCTTGGCGGAGGTAACAATTTGTGTCAGTCCTGACATGCTGAAGTCCAAGACAGCCACCAAGACAGCAGAGCCAAGCAAACCTTGGCACTATCAGTCTCATCAGGAGCGCTTTGCATTCCTATCACTGATGAGAGCTTCACATTCCTATCACTGATGAGAGCTTCACATTCCTATCACTGATGAGAGCTTCGCATTCCCATCACTGATGAGAGCTTCGCATTCCCATCACTGATGAGAGCTTCGCATTCCCATCACTGATGAGAGCTTCGCATTCCCATCACTGATGAGAGCTTCGCATTCCCATCACTGATGAGAGCTTCGCATTCCCATCACTGATGAGAGCTTCGCATTCCCATCACTGATGAGAGCTTCACATTCCCATCACTGATGAGAGCTTCGCATTCCCATCACTGATGAGAGCTTCGCATTCCCATCACTGAGACATTTTACCTCAGAAGATTCCACGCAGGGAGAGAAACATAGAGGATAATCCTCTGAGCATGTGTAATTTTGTTTGATGGATTCAGGGAAAAGGAGAAGTTGTTTTTTTAACTCCAGTGCTACAGACATGGTAAGAGAGATCATGGATGAGATCCAAATAAAGCAACCTTACAATTTCTAAAAACAGCTTTCAGGATGTTTTTTAAAAAAAAAGAAAAAAAAGATGAAGGACAGAGACATGACACCAAAGCTCAACTCCTATCTACTCTGCCTGTCAGAAAATGCACCGGTATGTCATAAGGTGTACAGAGAGTGACAATCAGCTCGTGTAAAAAAAGAAAAAAAGAATGGGAAGTGGAGAGCCAAGTTGCTACAGCACTGCCACACACAGTGCATGGTGTACACACTGCCACACACAGTGCATGGTGTACACACTGCCACACACAGTGCATGGTGTACACACTGCCACACACAGTGCATGGTGTACACACTGCCACACACAGTGCATGGTGTACACACTGCCACACACAGTGCATGGTGTACACACTGCCACACACAGTGCATGGTGTACACACTGCCACACACAGTGCATGGTGTACACACTGCCACACACAGTGCATGGTGTACACACTGCCACACACAGTGCATGGTGTACACACTGCCACACACAGTGCATGGTGTACACACTGCCACACACAGTGCATGGTGTACACACTGCCACACACAGTGCATGGTGTACACACTGCCACACACAGTGCATGGTGTACACACTGCCACACACAGTGCATGGTGTACACACTGCCACACACAGTGCATGGTGTACACACTGCCACACACAGTGCATGGTGTACACACTGCCACACACAGTGCATGGTGTACACACTGCCACACACAGTGCATGGTGTACACACTGCCACACACAGTGCATGGTGTACACACTGCCACACACAGTGCATGGTGTACACACTGCCACACACAGTGCATGGTGTACACACTGCCACACACAGTGCATGGTGTACACACTGCCACACACAGTGCATGGTGTACACACTGCCACACACTCCACATGCTGGTCTTGCCAGTGCTCCATGCAGGGTAGGGGGTGGGGGGTTGGGGGTGGGGGGTTGGGGGTGGGGGGTTGGTGGTGGGGGGTTGGTGGTGGGGGGTTGGGGGTGGGGGGTTGGTGGTTGGGGGTTGGTGGTGGGGGGTTGGGGGTGGGGGGTTGGGGGTTGGGGGTACAACTTTCTACTCAACAGGAAACCAATTACACCACCACTTCCTTTTCCCTCGACAAAATGGATTCTACCCAGAATGTGCAGTGACTACATCAACAGTTTCAGCTGCTAGCAGATATACATTTCTTTCTTCACAGTCATTTCTTTGGCCACTATAGCAAAGTATTAACTCATAGATAATTTTCACCCACTAACAGTTACAAGTGTAAAAAAATCATTAACAATGTACAGGTTTTTCTTCTTTTCCTTATTGAAATTCTGTTCTACAAATGAAAACTCAATCACTCTCAAAATGGGCCAAGTAAATATTTCCCCAACTCTTATCAACTCTTCAAATCTAGGTTTGTCACTGGCAAACTGATTTCCACAAATTTTCACATCAACTTGTACATTACAAAAAGCATTCAATTTTATGGTTTTTTTGGTTGCTGTTGTGGTTTTTAAATTAAGAAACAAAAATATGTATGTCCTATCAACATACAGCTTAGCAGTCTAACATTTGAGTGTGTTCAGTACAGAATCAAATCTGGTAGCTTACACAAAGGCAAGTGCCTGTTACTGTCTTGGTCTCTACTGCAGAACACCAGCTTCACATAACTGCCATTGACATAATTCCTTACATGGTCACCAGTTGCAAGCTCAATGCACAATGCAATCAGTCATGTTGACGAGTGAAATATCAAGCACAATTCATGGAACAGAAGTGCCCAAGCTGAGAACTTGATCCACTGAATAGACTAACAAACTGTCCTTCGCATATACTAACATGTTACTATCATTCAAATTTCATGGGCACCTTATCAAACAACACCGATTTAATACTGAGTGAAAAAAAAACTTCAAAAGATAATCAATTCTGGCTGAGTAGCTCTGTAGTAAGAGTTTTAAAAACTTTCATTGCTGTGTGAACATTGTTTGACGGAGCAGTGACTTTTATACTTGTTCCTTAGTTTCCAAGTTTTTCTCCCCAGCAAAGAAATGACACCATATGAAACGATGATCTTGCACCAAGTTTCATCAGAATCCACATAAAACTTTTTAAATTTAAATTCTGCCAAATAACAAGCACACTAACGAACGAACTAACCAACCAACTGCAAACCCTAACCTCCTTGGCAGTGGCAATAAAATGAGTCCAGCGAACACATGCTGTTATGAATGTGGTACATAGGTAAACATGTCTAATCATGAGAAAAGGAATACAAATCAGGAAGCATTAGTGCTATTTGCACGCGAAAGTCAACCAGAAGCCAGCTACTGACAAAAATGTAAGGACTGAAATACAGGGACACCATCTCAGAATCTCTGTGAGCCTCCCAATGTTCTATGTCAACATTGGCATTCTTGCCTTAGGTGGCACATCCTATTCTCTCCACCAGTCCATCACACTCTCATGACACAGCTGGTGAGAGACTTGCGTCATAAGCCTTCATCCATTTTCCTGCAGCAAACACCACATGGAAGTGAAAATACTACAGGCAATGTGCATCTTGCACAAAGGCAACAGACATGAAAAATCCACTTGCACTTCGAGACTGAGCAGGTGGATTCAGCGCCGCACCGTGAACAGGCAAACCTGGAAGGCAAGAAGTAACTCCCATTTTCACACTATGAGATGAGGACTAATTTCTACCATGAATGACTATACGACTCGACACATTCTCTCTCTACCACAATCTGAAGCGCTGCAGTTCTGCTTAAACATTTGATGCCACAAACCCAACATGGATGTAATGCTAGCCACATGGCTCATTCTCTCTCTACCACAATCTGAAGCGCTGCAGTTACATTTGATGCCACAAACCCAACATGGATGTAATGCTAGCCACATGGCTCATTCTCTCTCTACCACAATCCGAAGTGCTGCAGTTCTGCTTAAACATTTGATGCCACAAACCCAACATGGATGTAATGCTAGCCACATGGCTCATTCTCTCTCTACCACAATCCGAAGCGCTGCAGTTCTGCTTAAACATTTGATGCCACAAACCCAACATGGATGTAATGCTAGCCACATGGCTCATTCTCTCTCTACCACAATCCGAAGCACTGCAGTTACATTTGATGCCACAAACCCAACATGGATGTAATGCTAGCCACATGGCTCATTCTCTCTCTACCACAATCCAAAGCGCTGCAGTTACATTTGATGCCACAAACCCAACATGGATGTAATGCTAGCCACATGGCTCATTCTCTCTCTACCACAATCCGAAGCGCTGCAGTTACATTTGATGCCACAAACCCAACATGGATGTAATGCTAGCCACATGGCTCATTTCAAAAGAGGTAGTTGTGGTGATGGTCTTCCAAGCAGACGGTGTTGCGATGACTGTGCATCACCCTTAGAAGTAACGCGATAGTCCAGACATAGTTCCCTCCTAACAAAGAAAGCCCTCAAATCCAGTCATGGATTCAGGCCACAAGCTAGCAGGGGAGTGGAGAGGGGGTGGTGGTGGAGGGAGAGGGGGTGGTGGTGGAGGGAGAGGGGGTGGGGGTGGAGGGAGAGGGGGTGGGGGTGGAGGGAGAGGGGGTGGGGGTGGAGGGAGAGGGGGTGGGGGTGGAGGGAGAGGGGGTGGTGGTGGAGGGAGAGGGGGTGGGGGGGAAGAAGTAAGGACTGAAAGGTGATGCACAACTGAAGAGAAATCAAACTGAGGAAGAAAGTAAGCTAAATTGCAACCCTCTTACAATAGAATGGGCACATCCACATGAAACAAGAGGCCAACATAGAGTTGTAACTCTTAACAAGAAAAAACCCTTTTTAACGAGTAAGAGATTCAACTAGGATACAAAACAAAACTAAAGATGATGAAATCAGCTAAGAGTGCCTTAAGAAATGCCAAATCCGGATGAGTCACCATTACAAACTGGCTGCCAGAAAAAAAGAGACACAGAAGTAAGAGGAAAATCAGTGTAGTGTTGGACTTTCATACTGGGTCAGACACTGGTGACCAAGACGACGGCACTCTACAGGCACATTCAAGCACACTGGACAAGACACACTCCATCCTGGGAGTGTCCAGCCAGAGGAGAAATGCAATCTTTGGTCAGGCATGGGAACAGAACCAGGTAGACAGAGCCAGGTCAGACAGGCTGGGCCTGCAGCAGCAGCAGCAGGGATGCGATCACGGAGGGCTGGGGGGATGCTGATGAGGCCATCCTTGACAGGGGGCCTATGAGTTGTCGTCTGCATTTAAACAGACGCGGGGCACTTTGCTGGAAGTGTTGTCAGGACTGTCCAGGCTGGCTCGACTGGAATCCCGTTTCTTGGACGAGTTCTGGAAGACACAGAGAGTCAATACAATGAGCATTCCACACCTGGGCAGACGCATCCAGTGCCATGAAAGAGTACGAGACACCATACCTAAAAGGCAGGTAAACAGACTAGTCCTGGCACAAGACGGCACTGGTTGGAGCAGACTGGTGAGCAGGACATCAGGACTGCCACGCAACGGCCCCACTAGGGACTAAGGGATCCGGGCAAGGCAAGGCAGGAGTTCTGACATTCGCACAAGCAAATTAATGACGAAGGTATGCAAGTAGTGATAATCATTCTACACACATTACTCAGAGGTACACCCCCCCAACCCCACCCCCTAAAAAGAAGAAAAAAAAGAAAAGCTATGGCTAAGGCATTATAGCCACAAAGTATAGGGTAGATAGGACAGCTTGAACTTTCTGCTCTCTTCTCTTCAGAAGAGGCCTCTTTTAGAAGAGGCCAGATTGAACAGAAACCAAACTTTTTTTCATCAAAAACGCTTTCCTTTAACTTAGTGGATACCCCGAGTGCTCTTTGGGCAGGGCTGATGGGACAGCATGGAGTTTATTGTTTGTCATAAATTTCTTTTCTTCTTTCTTTTGCTTGACTGAAAAAAGTTTAAGGTTTGCAGAAAAAATTGGGTCAGTCAGATTACCAAAACTACATTAATTTTTTTGCGTGTGTGGCCTAATCAAACAAAGAAGTATTACAGTTGTACTGCAGCACTTGATGTCGGAAACAAGCACAGACGGTAACATCAGCCTTGTCGTCTTTCAAAAAGGGCATCATGATGACAATGCTGTGCTGATTGTACATCCCATCAGTCACAAAACAGTATTTTGCTTATCAAAGTATTCTCTCATTCCTATTGAGATTTCAGATTACCAGATCCACACCAAAAAGTCATACACACTCATACACACATGCATGCACACACACACACACATGCATGCACATACACATACATGCACACACACACATGCGCATGCGCGCACACACACACATACACAAACCCAGCACACACACACGTCTACAGCATGTTCTTCGCACCAAGTCCAAACTCTAAGTCATCTACCGTAATTTTCGGACTACAAGGCGCTACCGAATATAAGGCGCACCCCCTAATAAAAAACAACATGTTTCAGTCATACATAGGGTGTTACCAAATATAAGGCGATACATCAGAACACATACTTAACAAACAGAAAAAAAATGAACATGGTGTGGAAACCAACCAATCATACTTGAACCGTGGAAATGCCATGTCCACCGGCTCTCTGCTTATGAATCCGAGTTTCAAGTTCACTCTCAACTGCAGGCCACCTCGCCTTCTGACCTCGAAACGCTCGCCGCTGTTTTGTAATGGCAGACAGCTGGTCGCGTTGCTTTCACCATTTTCGGATCATTGATTCGTTGATGCCCATTTCGAACCCCGCCTTCCGATTGCTGGTTTCAATAGCACGAGTGATCGCTTTCAGCTTAAACTCTGCATCATAGGAACAACGCTTGCTTTTTGGCATGGCGGAATGTTGACACCCGCAGGTGTGTGATTCAGAATGCCAGCTGAACGTTTGTGCTTTGAAGTTGTGAAGAAGTGACAAGCACTCATGTGATTGAATTTTGTGTGATCGTTTCTGCTTTGGATTTGAGAAGAAATATCGAGCTGTGGCTGTTGTGGTTTTTTAAAAAGTCGTTTAAAATCTATTTCAGTCATACATAAGACGCAACCGAATATAAGACGCATGTCCGAAAATCTGTGAAAAAAGTATCGCCTTATAGTCCGAAAATTACGGTACTTCAAATCACCTTCTCTCACACATGAACTATTTCTTTTAGTTTCATTGGTATTATTCCTTCCAAGCTGTTAAAGCTTGCCAAAATGTAAATGTCAAGTAGAAACATGTCTGTCCTTTCAGAAATATATGGCATCATGACCTTTCATCTTGAATTACATAAGGCCAAAAGAAATAATTTGTTGTAGTTACGGTAACATGTGCGTGTGTGTATGAGAGAGACAGAGAGAGAGAGAGAGAGAGAGAGAGAGAGAGAGAGAGAGAGAGAGAGAGAGAGAGAGAGAGAGAGCCTGAACTGTTAAAAATAACTTTCTAATAGAAGAGGCCAGACACTTCTCTTTCACCGAAAAAAAACCCAGTTTTTTTTAAACCTTAAAAGTGGATTCCCTGACTGCTCACAGGGCAGGGACGATGAGACAGCAGACGATTACCATCAATTTCTTTCTTCCTTTTTTTTTCTCCCCACGATTGATAAAAACAAGTATAGGTAAGGCAGAAAAAAATTGGGTCAGTCAGGTTACCATAACCACAAACACACCCCCCCCCCCCCCCCCATGAAGATGAATTACAAACAATGTTGTCAACATAATTACCTTCTTGTCCCACTGATGATGCAGGTATCTCAAAAGAATGTTTGTTTTTTCTGTTGTTATCACTGAAAACGGGTGACAAAAGAGACAATTTTAAATGGCAACACCAATACTTTTGTAAATTGTATGCACTGATGACAGCTAGCTGTAACTGGATGCAAAACTTTAGAGATCAAATTATTCACAGTATTACAAGTTGCATCCAAGATTTTTCACTAAAATGGAATTTACTTAATTGCATAAATTTGACAAGCTCGAGTCATCAACAAGGAAATGGTATGGATCACCATTCTTGCAGCGAATTTGACATCATAAAAAGGCATGGTACACACTCTTTGCATGTGTCTACATACCTCCAATCTTGTAAGTACAGCTTTATACAAATTCTATTGAATTTATCAATCCACCACATACTTACAGCTTTATATAAAGTCTACAGTGAACTTACCAATCCACCAAGCAAGTACAGCTTTAGTTTAAATAAATTATATTTAAATTTATCAATCCACCTTAGTCTAAAAATCAGATGAGTTAACCTTTGATTCTTCTGAAAACATGAGGAAATACCTTGATGGGAGGGGTAATCCTTTGTGCAGATGTACACTGCTGGCCTTCGAATCTGAAGAGGAAATTCCCATTCAAAATACTTCATCATATACCATTATGTGAGATCAAAGATGATGCTAGTTTCATTTATTGTCCTCTGCAGATCCATTCTTTTGTACACAACAGGCACTGACAACTCTTGCCAACAAGAAACAAGTGAAACAATTTGTCAAAAGACAAGGCATGCATTATCATCCTAGCAAAACACATCATCTGACAGAACTGAAAAAAAGGTGTTGTATTTTATAACCTCAGAAAACACACACAATTGCATGCACACAGACACACACACATTTTCTTTCTGTCAATCACTTTCACATTTCACAATCAGTGTATGTGATAAGAATGGGCAAATATTTCCACTTCATACCCCTGTTTGCATACTATTGAAATCTGAACTACATAATTATTTTATGTACCAGTTTTAAATGTTTAATTTGTGTCTCTTGTAGTGGGTTGGAGAGATGAGCCACCAAGTCTCCTCATGCCATGTGTACTGGGCAAACAACTGTGGGTTGGAGAGATGAGCCACCAAATCTCCTCATGCCATGTGTACTGGGCAAACAACTGTGGGTTGGAGAGATGAGCCACCAAATCTCCTCATGCCATGTGTACTGGGCAAACAACTGTGGGTTGGAGAGATGAGCCACCAAATCTCCTCATGCCATGTGTACTGGGCAAACAACTGTGGGTTGGAGAGATGAGCCACCAAATCTCCTCATGCCATGTGTACTGGGCAAACAACTGTGGGTTGGAGAGATGAGCCACCAAATCTCCTCATGCCATGTGTACTGGGCAAACAACTGTGGGTTGGAGAGATGAGCCACCAAATCTCCTCATGCCATGTGTACTGGGCAAACAACTGTGGGTTGGAGAGATGAGCCACCAAATCTCCTCATGCCATGTGTACTGGGCAAACAACTGTGGGTTGGAGAGATGAGCCACCAAATCTCCTCATGCCATGTGTACTGGGCAAACAACTGTGGGTTGGAGAGATGAGCCACCAAATCTCCTCATGCCATGTGTACTGGGCAAACAACTGTGGGTTGGAGAGATGAGCCACCAAATCTCCTCATGCCATGTGTACTGGGCAAACAACTGTGGGTTGGAGAGATGAGCCACCAAATCTCCTCATGCCATGTGTACTGGGCAAACAAAATTGTCAGTTGTTTGCATTTCAGCCAACACCAGAGATTTGGGTCATCCATGGCCTTTGGTGACCGACAAAGGTCCATACACTAAAAAGCCACATCCATCGATCCATCCACCCATCCACCCAAACATTGCACAGTGCTTCAGATTGTTGGCGCGCCCGCGCCATTGGCGCATATTTTATCAGAATAACGCGTTACTTGCAATGTGACTATGCGCCAGCCGGGCGCGTCATAAAAATCGCCAACTTGTATCGATCCTCGGTCCGTCTGTACCACTAAGCCACACCAAGCACATGTGGCCACACCACGGAGTACCAAACCCGACTCCCGATGAACAGGCCTCAAACGTCGACAACGTCAAGTCAAACTGCTGCTTTGCCTAGCATCGATGCATCGCTCTGTGTGATTGGCTAACAGCCAGCAAATAACCAAACAGCGAACATCTATCAGTTTACCTTGCACAGACTCTCACGCGTGTGCAGAGTCAAGATGCCACCGAAGAAAAGGCTTAGAAAAGAAACTGAAGAAAACCAACGTCAGTTGACGTTGTCTTCAATTTTTTGCAAGAATAAAGCAAACGGTAACTGTTTAGTTTTTATCTCTTACTAGCTCCTTCCAAAGCTGATGTCCATGTGGAGCAGTGCAAGTCTGACTTTGTCAACACCTGAGTGCACTGAAACAGGACTTTGATCTCGAAGAAAAGACCTACAAGCAGTGTAAAATCACCGTTTTGGTTCAGAGAGTCTCCTCTACTCTGCTGCCCTCATTTGTAGAAGAAGTCCTTTCCAATCTGGATAAGAGATTTCCTAATGCGGAGCTGCTCCAGGCATTCAACGTTCTAGCTATGAGGCCAATTTCATTTGTTGACAAGAAAAAACTGGATGACTGGGGCATGGAACAAATGGAGAAACTTCTTCAACCGTTTGCTGACGAGAAGACCCACTCCTGGGTCTGCGAGGGCCAGAACTGCTCACTGAAAACTGCTCAGCCATTCATCAACAGAGACGAGACTTGGCAAGAATGGAGGCTGCTCAAGAGAACAGTTCTCAGTGAACACTTTCCCAGAGATGATTTCGTTACCCTTTGGCAGATGATCGTCAAATTCTACCTTGCAGCTGATGATTTTCCAAATTTAAAGAAGCTGACAGCTGAGGCCCTGACACTGCCCATCCACACAGCAGACTGTGAAAGATCGTTCTCTGTGCAAAACTACGTCCAAACACAGAGGGGGAGAGCATGCACTCACTAGCACACACTATGACCAGCTGATGAGGGTGTGCATTGATGGACCTATCTTCCAGGACATGCCCTTTAACCGTGCAGTGCAGGTGTGGGCGGAAAGTCGCAACCGCTACCTGTTCAAGAAGAACTAGGGCACGAGACTGTCCTAGGACCTATTGATGGAGTTATTCAGAAGGAAATACTGTGGACTGTTGTGTATTTGTGTGTGTAATTTGCTGGATGGCAAAAAACAAGTTGAGACTAAACTCTTTGGACTCGCTACAACATTCTTGTGGTGTGTATGTGTGTAGAGGAGTGATTTTGTGTTGTGTTTGACTGGTTGAAGCAGATCTCTGTTAGATTTCATTGTGTTAGGCCCTAAAACCAAGTTTGTTTAAACAAAACATCATGCTACCAAGAAAGAATAGAGTGGGTTTTGAGTGATCATGACTCTGTGTGAGTGTGTCCACAGAACGAAATGTTAAAAGAGACAATAAAACAACTGAAAGACACACAGCTTGACATACATGTGTTTGTTTATTTTTTGCTTTTTTAATTATTCATGTGTGTTTGTGTGTAGGGGTGTCATGTGTGGGGTGGAGGGTCATTCTGTTTGAAGTGAAGGTTTGATTGTTAATGACCCATGTTTTTCAAAATTGACCCATCATTTTGCCTGGCCATGGGTCATTGGGCCCATGAAGTCTGAAAACAATCTGAAGCACTGATTGCATATATGAAATTGACTAGAACTAGTCCTCCTGACACGTTTCAGTGGTCCCCAATCTCTTGTGGATCTAGAAGTCGATTATGAACTAAGTTTTAAGGCCTACCAACCTTTGAATACTATGTAAGATCACTGACCACTAAAATGTTGATAGAGTAAAACCGTTAGAATAAAAGAAGTGGATGGTCCAATTCCTCAGTTATTCACCATTTACGAATGGTGTGGAGAGACATGGTGGGTCGTTTCTTATAGATCTCCAATCCACAGAAGGGTCTAGAACTAACAAAACTTACACGTTTGCAATACTTCAAAGTACAATAACGGAAGAAACCCACTCGTAAAACTAGCCACCTGTACTGTCATAGGAATAGATACAAGATACTTTATTGTCCTCATTGTTTACAAGGAAATTTGTTTTGTTGGTGGCAAAAACCTAATACATACAATACATACAAAAACATAAACGTACAAGTTCAACATTAATTAACTCAATCACAGCACTCAAGTTATGGAGTCCACACACTAATCATAGGCCATAAAATAAGATAGCATGCAATTGTATCAAAATTTATTACTCTAACAAATGTAATAACACCAAGTTACTTCAAGTAAATATACATACTGAACAACTACAGTGAGAATGGACGTTATGTAGATAAAGGCATTGTTCCAATTCGATGAGAGCGTGCAGCCATTTTATCCGATCGCGCTATTAGATCTGGTTTCGCGACACTGACATACACCAAATACATTGAGAATAAATGGTTGTTCATAGCGTGAATACATTTTGTTTAAAAAAGGCAAAGCTTAGCCTTAGCGTTCACAATGTGACAATAGGAAGTGCCAAACATTGCTAACACTAACAGAGCTTAAGAAGCCCCCCCCCAATAAAACAACCCTCAACTGAACCTATCTAAAACAGACAGTATATGATATGATTGTTAACATTAAAATTAATATTAAACACATCAAAATTTGCTCGCATTTTTCGACCCACAGATTTGAGTATTGTTTATTTGACAACTTACGCTGGTTTTGCAGCTAGAATCGGGATGGAATTTTGTGAAGTTGCTTTCATTGTGACACGGCAACTCCTTCAAGAAGTCCGCCTGCAAATGATGAAAGGAGTGTTGATTTTCATGAAGCGATCTCTTATTGAGTCTACAAAATGGAAAGACTATCAGAGAGCAAATAGAATGTGAGAGACGGAATAATACATTCACCTACCATCTTGAAATCTCAGTGCACTTCCGGAAGTACTCCTCTCACGCATGCGCTGCAGAAGTGAGCAAGATGTCGGACATAGAATTCGACGAGGATGAAGAATACGATTTGGTGTGTATTGTTAGTTCATTTCATTTGCATGCAATGTTGCCTTATGCGTGAATTACTTTTTTTCAAACATCCTGCAAACTGTCGATTAGTACTTCTATCGTATAACCAAATGGAACGCATACACCGTCGGTCCGCAGAGTGGAGACAACAAGAAATTTCAGCTTGGATCGTTGTAACTTCTATACTTCTGCCAGTTCTGGATTATTTGTGCCTTGCGACATTTCAGTACTGCAGACAATGCTGTGCTTACAGTAAAAACTCTTTCCTATCGCTGTCTACTATGATTTTCAAATGCCTTTTCATTTTCAATTTTCTGTCGTGGTTCGGTTGTGCTTGCTGTGAGGGCATCACCATCGCCATGTTGTTCATTGGCTAACTGAGTAACTCAAAGTGATCACCGGTAAACGCGATTCTGTAGCCCCAAATCCGGGCAAATGACAACTTACTGACAATTTGCCTGTAATTTATGTGTGAAATAACTATGGTATTAAGCTCCTATGTCGCTGCTACATTATTGGGATAGCAATGGCATATCCAAGGGACATTATTTACTAATACTTTAGTTGTGTTAGTAACGTGTGGATTTGACCACATCAGGTTCAACGTTATTTTTATCTCACTTTCGTATCATAATGGGAAGTGACTGATAAAGCAATGCGCCAAGAGTGACAGCAAGAAATTATTATACCATCATCATACAAAGGGGGGGTCTTGACCTCTCATGTAGGGTATGCTTACAAAGTTACATAGTATGCAGGACAAAGGAAAAACAGCATCCAACGCATTGGCCTGGTGTATGCGTTAAACGAAATGCTGTCCCATGCAGTAATGTACATGTCATTTTCTGTGTTTATTTGCAGGAGTACTCTGAAGAGAGCAACTCTGAGCCAGATGTTGACTTGGAGAACCAGTACTATAATTCCAAAGCCCTCAAGGAAGATGATCCAAATGGAGCTTTGGAGAGCTTTCAGCGGGTATGAATTGACTGTAAATCCCTTTTCTCTGGTCATGTGAGGGATTGATGTGGATAGAAAGATTGATATGGTATATTCCAGTTTGAACCACATCCTTGTGCAACCAAGCCATTAAATTTTGGTTGCAATCTAGCGACTGCTAAACCAGTCATCTCCAGCCTTGATTTTTCTGTCTCATGTCCATCCAGACAAGAATTTGTCTGTGATATGTCCATCTGTGAGTCCATTCATCCATGCATTCAGTTTTCATTCCATCCACCAAGTGCTTCATTTCGCCATACATGTTCCTTCTATCTTATCTGCAACCAATCTTTGGTTTCAACCTTCTATGCCTTCATGATGTTCTTATGTAAAATTCTCAATGATGCAACAGAAGTGTGTGTGCTTATTTCCCATTTACATTCAGGGGGAAAATCTGTTAACAGTTTAAGTAAATCTATTAAGTGAGTAAAAACAATCAATAACTGACTGTGAAACAGTGTGTGTGTGTGTGTGTATGTGTGTGTGTGTGTGTGTGTGTGTGTGTGTGTGTGTGTGTGTGTGTATTCCTTGATCATAATCAGGTTCCAGTGAAGATCTTATTCATATGAATTTGTGAATGAGCAAAGCATTGTTTAGGTAGTATAAGGTAGAACTCATTGTTCTTGTGGCAGGAGATGGAATATTATAAGTAAAAGTGAGATGGTGTGATTGCAGGTTCTGGAGTTGGAAGGGAAAGAGAAAGGAGAATGGGGCTTCAAAGCACTGAAGCAGATGATCAAGATCAACTTCAAACTGGTAAGTGGATCTTGAACCATAACACACTGATGGTTTCTGATATGGTCAGTCTGTACTCTCTCAAATGATTAAGTCTGTGAAGATTTTTTTCCCCCAGGATGAAAAAGGTCATTTCTGGGACCTGAGAAATAAATTTTCACTACGTCATCACAGCCCATGAAGCCTGTTGACATGTTGAATGAACAGTTGCCAAAGATGTGGTGGTTTCACTTTTTTCTTAAAACTTACCGAGTGACCAACCATCAACAATTCTTGTTTGTACTCATTTAACAGTATATAAATCTACAGCTCTTTTTACATATTTGAACAGTATTCATTTTTAGTATCATCAGTATCAATGACATATTAGAAAAAGGTTTTCTAAACTTGTCAATAACACCTTGTTCATGTGTTTTATAACTGAATGATACATACATGCCTGTTTAGTGTTTGCATGCTTGTAATTGTACTTTATTTAATAGTAAACTGTATTTGAGCACATTGAGTTGTTATGGGTGTTCCTTGCAGGGAAAATATGAAGAGATGATGAAGAGATACAAACAACTCCTCACATACATCAAATCTGCAGTGACGAGAAATTACTCAGAAAAGTCCATCAACTCAATCTTAGACTACATATCAACTTCAAAACAGGTAAAACTGTGATGTCCTGAAACTTCTCTCACAAGTGTGGATGAGAAAATGCAGCTTATTTACAACATGTGCTTTATTGATTTGTTGGTAAGTGTGAAGCATGAAATTGTAGACTTGTAATGATGACAATAGAAATGCTCATCTGTAAGTTGTTGCATGACAGTCTGGTTGCGACAAGAAAGGAAAACTAGTTGTTTGTCTTGCCACTTGTTCTGTAGCTGCTATTCTATCCAGATCTGTATCCATGGGATTCAACCCACCAAGTCTCCCTGCAATATTCAAAAGAAGTGAATAACTTGGGAAATTTGACTTGCTCTATCTCTCTCTAACCAGCTCTTATCCATTTTCATGGTCAATGGCCTTGCATAGCCAACAAGGGCTGATAGGCTGTCTAACTCCATCCATCCAAGGTGTCCATCCATCCATCCTAGGTGTCCATCCATCCATCCATCCATCCATTCATTTATCCACCCATCCATCCATCCACCCAACCAACCAACCAACCAACCAACCAACCAACCAACCAACCAACCAACCAACCAACCAACCAACCAACCAACCAACCATCCATCCATCCATCCATCCATCCATCCATCCATCCATCCATCCATCCATCCATCCATCCATCCATCCATCCATCTATGGGATTTAAAGACAGCTTCATGGCACTGGTCAGTTTGCTGTGGCTCATCCTCTGTGTGCTTGTTTCAGATGGAACTTCTCCAGAATTTCTACGAGACAACCCTTGAAGCCCTGAAGGAGGCCAAGAACGAGAGGCTTTGGTTCAAGACCAACACCAAGCTGGGCAAGCTGTACTTCGACCGTGGAGATTACACCAAACTTCAGAAGATCCTCAAACAGCTGCACCAGTCATGTCAGGTGCAGTGGTTGTTGTGTATTTTGTCATTGTTGTTGTGGTGGTTGTTTTTTATTTAGCTGCAGCTGGTGTTGAAAGTGTTTGATGTGTAGGATTGGCAGTTATGTTTTATTACTCACACTTGTAGACATTCTTTTGAGATTGCACTTCTGACACCTATATATATATATATATTTTTTCTTTCATATTCTTTTTCGTTCTCTGTTTTTTCCATTTCACTTAATGGCCCTCACACAGCTATTTTGGCCTGTGGACCTCCTAATTCATCTGTCGTTGTCTTGAAAAATTTGGTAATGAAATGTGAAACAGTATGATCCATGATGGAATCTGAGATTTTGACATCTGGTGGACAGAACACGAGAGAAACATGCAAGCCCACAGCTGTGAGACTGTAGTACCTATATCTCAAGTATGACATCCAACTTGAAGTATCTGTGGAGTTGGAACTACTGTACACGAGTTTGCTTTCTCGCTGAAACTGATCTTTGGTGGTTGTTGTATGTGTTGAAGTCGACCCATTGGTGTACTTGTAACTCTGGACTGATCTGCTAGACAGCTGAAACATCATGGGAACACTGGCTTTTTTCTGAGTCCCTTGCTCTTCAAAGTGGCAGTGTATGGCAATGCTGCGTGTAGACTTTAAGTGGAAAAATGGTACTTGTAGGGTTGATGTGACACCTTAGGGAAAGATGCATGCTGAAGTTAGGCTTAGTTAATGGAGTCAGGAACATGACTGAGTGAGTGGAAACTGGTTAGAACTCAATCATCTGTTGAATGTCTTCCCAAACAGCGGCATGCTTCCTCCTTGCAGACAGACGATGGAGAGGATGACCTGAAGAAAGGGACGCAGCTGCTGGAGATTTATGCCCTTGAAATCCAGATGTACACAGCACAGAAAAACAACAAGAAACTGAAGGTAAGGAAGTTGTTGTCAACTTGGTATGAGAATAGCAATGGTTCTTCTGCTTGTAAAGGAGGAACTCGAACACCATTTAATTAGTGTTGTCAGATACTGGAATAAATGATGCTGATGATGGATCTTGGTGCAGCAGCCATTGAAAACATGGAGAAAAAAGTGAAATTAGCTTAATATATTTCAAGGTCTTTGAAATTTTTTGAAATTTTGGCTAAAACTGAGAAATCATGGGAAAAGTCTTGACAATTTCTGCTTTGACCTAAATTTATTCCAGTCATGGTTATTGGTGTGCAAGTGATCATTTCCTGTGTCATGGCGTGCCGAGTTACTTCTCTTGGCTGAGTGCAATGGCATTGAGCTGGAGACGTAAAGCCTGCATCCTGCTGTCCGTCACTGTGAATGGGAGAAGCCATATGCCCCTAGCAGTGCAAAACAATTGTACATTTTCACAGATTTATGCAAGTAAATGTCATTAAATTTTTCAAAAAAGTCTTTGAAAAGTCATGGGAAGGTTTTGAGATGTGTTTATCTGAAGTCTGCAGGAACCCTGGTCTTGTTCATGGCAGAAATGTACACACGATAATAGGCGGCGCCATGCTGAAACTTATGCGTGATTTTTCCTGTGCAGGCCTTGTATGAGCAGTCGCTACACATCAAGTCTGCCATCCCCCACCCCCTCATCATGGGCGTCATCAGAGGTGAGTTGGCCACCTGCCGCTGGCTGTTGTTGGAAGGGGGTAGGCAGTGCTAGGGTGTTGCATAGACACAAGGAAAGCCAAGATCTTGCGAGAAAGAGGCTGTCGTCAGCATGTGTCCACATGATAAAAGCAGATGTAAAGGCAGTTGTTGACATCAGCCTATGCCTCTGGGGATCTCTTGTCCATACAACACTGCCCAGGCATGGGTGTAGCAGTTTTGGTGGTCTAGACACAGTTTCCTTTGGAATCTATCGCCAGATCTTCTCTCGTCAAAAGATAACTTTTTAAGGGGGGACACGGTGTTGAAAATTAATAAAATATGATCAAAAATCGAGTTTTGGGTTTATCATTGATTCCGAGTCTACCATGTCTCGGGAACGTCTGTGTACAACCGATTGTGCGACTGAAGTTTCTAAATATTTAAAATCTATTTTTGAATGAGGTACCCATCACGAGAATTGAGAAAAAACACTAACTAATCAGCCGAAATGCGCCGGTTGTAGTCCTAGGTTACGCCATCTTTCTTGCAAAGAAACCCCACATGCTTGGTACCGACGTGTAGCGCCATTTCTAGGCTTCGCGCACTCCAACTTCCGGAACGAAAGGTTAGCTGCCGAAAGCACACGAAGCAGAAATCGGAAACTAGTCTGAACCAATGAAACGCTTCAAAAGAGAAGCCTCTGTCTATCCTTTGCTCTGATTGGTCGCTTAAGCCGTGCACACCGCGTGATCAGGGCGGAAGTGATGAACGGAAACAGCCGAAGCTAGCTTCGGCTGCTCCGGCCGCTGCCGAAACTAGCTTCAGCTGTTTTCGACATAAGGAACGCGCGGCGTCTTTAGTAGCAACCAACCAAGCGCAAGAATGCCGAGGAGGGATGCAAAGAAGTTTGCTACGCTGCATAGATTTGGGAAAAAGCCGAAGAAAAAAAGGAAGACAAAGGTAGATTTGTCAACAGTCTCCGGAGCGGGGAATTCGACAGCGATCGCTTCTATTTCGATCGACACCGCACCACGTGCGAGCGGCGATTCAGCAGTTACCACACTCGAGTCGATTGAAACTACGTCTAGCGCAGCTGTTTCGAGGTTGCTCGCCTCCTCATCGTCCGCTCAAAAACGAAGACATGAAGTGGAAACCGACTTATGTCCTGACTCCGGAGCTCGAGAATCGACAGCGCTTGCTTCTAGTTCTACTTCGACCGAAGATGCACCTCTCGCTAGTAGCGATTCGGCAACCTCCGCACTCACGTTTATCGAATCTGCTTCTGGCGCAGCTGATGTTGCAAAAGCAATCGCCTCCTCATCGTCAGAATCTGTCCCTACCAGTGCCAAGAAACTTCGTCGTTTTGAGAGCGAGACAAGAGAGCCAGTGGGTGATGACGAGAACGTGATCGTCAGCATGATAGGCACCTTCAGGAGGCAGCTGAACAGGTTCGACTGATGTACTTGCAGTTGAAAATTAGTCAGCCAACTCCAGAAGGACGTCTAGATATTGCAGTTTCGTTCGATGGGAGCTGGCACAAGCGTGGGCGAACATCTCACAGTGGCATTGCAGCTGTCATCGAGATCTACAGTGGACTTGTTGTAGACTTTGTGACCCTATCAAACTACTGCCATGGCTGTGAACTAGGGCCTGAGCCAGATACAGCACAATTCGAAGAGTGGCACAGAAACCACAAAGGGAAATGCCAGAAGAATGTGCACTGTTCTGCCCAGGCTATGGAAGTGGAAGCTGCACTGACTTTGTGGAGAAGATCAGAGGCACTCCACAATTTCAGGTACATGGAGATGCTGGGGGAGTTGGCTGTGCAGAATGCAAGGAAGGAGGATGAAGAAAGGGTGAAGAAGGCAGTCAGGAAATCCACCAAGCAAGCCCAAGCAAGACGGACCAGACTGGAGGAAGCGCATCGAGCAGAGCGCCAGCGACTCATGAACCAGGAGGGAGTCCTGTATTCACCTGGACTTGATTGAATACTGCCTTGTGACTCTCTCTGATTCCCTAAGGAGTAATTTATTGTGACAGAACCATGCCAAACAAGAATTGTATCTTCCATGAAAATGTGTTTGTCACAAATGCTTTGTTTTTCCGCAGGTGATGCTTCTGGACCTGATGTATTGATACTTTGAGTTAAAATGTCAAGCTGAAAGTTTGCTATCATGATTAGAAATGAATTCCAATTTAAATAAGTCATGTTAGAACATTGTACCTATTATGGTTCATTTGCAGTGCAAGTTTATTCGTTCTCAAACTTTGCAGCCATTTTTCTCAAAATTTGGTTTTCTTACTACGGCAGTAGTTTTGCACAAGAAATTAAAGTGACTTAGGATAAAGATAGCTTGTTGAAATTTTTACTGTACATTTCTGAATGTATGTAGCTTACAATAGGACCAGTAAGAAAACTGTAGCTTGGTAACTTTTTTTAATATATAAGTTTAATCTCATCATGCCGAGAGTGTGTTTTTGTGCTGATATTGCCACTTGTCACCAGACAAATTTCTAAGTGTTGATGATACATTTTTTACATCCTATTGTGTAATATAGACCTTCTTCTTTGTTTACAATGATAGGTAATCATTAAGAAAATTGAATACAGGTATTTGGTAGAGTGTGCAAGATTACTCCCGTGTTTTTTTTCAGTGATTTTGTTATAACACACTAACAAATTAATCTGGAACAATAAAATTTGGTCTGAATATGCCTTACATTGTGTATGTTTTATGTACAAAATTTCATGAACATAGCTTTCATACTTGCTGAATAAATATTTTGTTTCTATAATCCCATTTTTCAACGTAGTGTCCCCCCTTAATGCTCTGGCAGGTTTCACAATAATGGTTTCCATTTTTCCTTTTCACACACACACATCATGGGGGAAAAAAAGTCAAAACCAAAGCAAATAAAGATTGAAATGCAGACAGTAGGTTTATTTTGTTGTAAAACAAAAACAAAAAATATATGGAAAGCGATAGTTTTGACAGAATCCTGGTTCAAAGACACCAACCCTCCTGATCCAAAGAAATCTCTCGCAATCTTTGTAACTGCCAAAAAGGTGCCTAAAGCTTGTAGAAATGAGCTTCTAACAACAAAAACTAAACAAACTATATCTTCCCTGGAAAAACAGTTCATAAAAGGTTTTTCAAATGGCCATTTTCTTCTTGTGAGACCATTCGGTTGTCCCCGCCTGTGTAATTTTATGGACGCTGGACCTTTTAACTTCTTGTACACATATTCAAATGCATAATTACTAACTTGAAAGCCTTTGAAAGTTAAGTACAAACATTAAACAACATGGCAACAACAGTAATATGTGATTATACAAATTGTAGCCTGGTAGACTGTTTAGTATCCTACCCCCCTAATTCCCAAAATACAGCAAACACATATATGAAGTTACTTTAACTTTCAATTGTCAAAAAATCCAACTCAAATTAATATTCCAGCAGCTTTATGAAGGAATTCAAGTAGCAAACAATGTAGAATGCTATGATTTGGGCCCATTTATGGTGTATATGTGACAAATTTTTATAAACTTCACATGGACGTAGAACCTTTGAACTTTTCTACACATCTTCAAATGCCTTATCACCACATTGAAAGCAATTCAGGGTAAAGTACAAACATTAATCAACATGGAAACAACATAACAAGATTATTTTGCATATAAATTGTAGCTTGGCAGGCAGTATAGTACCCTATACCCCCCATTTACAAAAATGCGGTGTCGAACATAATGAAACTTGTGACGGGTCTATTGATGGAATGAATTTACAGACCTGCCAACCCACCATCATGCCAAAGAGTTTGGAGTAGCATTGAAGAAATAGGCGTAGCGGAGGTGAGGGGAGGGGGGGGGGGGGGGGAGAGGGAAGAAGGCAAGATAAACTGAACCGGCGGTGTGGAAGCGGGGGTGGGGGTGGGGGGGTGGGAAAGAGATAAGGCTGTGAAGGCGGCGCGATAAGCTGAACCGGCGGCGTGAAAGCGGGGGGGGGGGGGGGGATCTCCGTCACGGTCAAAAGTTCAAGCCAGCCAGAACTGCATCAACATTGTGAAAATCTGCCCACACAAAATCGCCAACCCTGATGACATTGGGGTTGGAAACGTGCTGGCGGTCTTTGTATTTGGAGGGGTTGGACATTTTTAACACACTGAGGAATCCATCTTTGAGACCGCAGAGTTGGATGGATGGATGGATGGATGGATGGGCGAATAGGTGGATGGACGAGTGGATGGATGAATGGATGGATGGATGGATGGATAGATGACTGGAGGGAGGGACAGACGGACGGATGGGTGGATGGATGGGTGGGTAGGTGGATGCAACTTTAAAATCGCTGGAGATTCTGAAAACGAGCAAATCACGCTTCCGATTCCTGAGTCATTTGTGTTTATTGAATCTCTTGCGAGACACAGTGTGTCTATTTTTGTCCCGACTCAAAGCGGGAACTCGTACGCCTTGAACGTTCGCAACGCTGTCTGTCCACGTTCGCAACGCCGTCTGTCTGTGTTGCGAACGGAGGTTGCGAACGCTACGGACAGACAGATGAAATCGCCTTGGCTCGAGAACAAAGATATCGAAACTAAGTGAACTAAGCTATCCCGCATGTTCTATGGCGCCATTCTAACCTGTGTAGAGCGTGTAAAAAGTCACATCCCGTTTGGAAAGATGTGTATTTACACAAGAAAAGCGAAGTTGCGAATGTAGATCACTCGGACAGATGCGAATCGGCAATCTGTAAGAAAGACCCCAGAGCCTTATTTTACCTTCAAGTGGTGTGCTTGCCGGCCTTTATCAAAACTACACACCACCAAACATCGTTTTCATCCCCTCAAAAAATCAAGAATGGCATTTTAGGTGGAGAAAATAGCCATTTATTAATCCTCAGAGTAGCGCGATTTAGCGGACAGACAACTTCCGGTACTTCTTATTTTCTTCTTTTTCTTCGATTTCTACCAAACTTAAGCCCGCCCCTTCGTGTTTCGTGACATTGATATGTAGGTGGAACCGTTATTCAAACAACTTGATCATCCGATATTACGTTAAAGGTCCTGGCTTCTGTTTTTATTACATTGACTCGAGGCATTTGCAGGCCAGGAAGGAAATTGCGTCTGTCCGGATTTTAACGTTTGCCACCAATCACACGCTCAAAAAGTCAACAAAAACAACATTGATGAACAAACCATGTATAATTCTTAATTTAGAATAGCTGCTTCTTCCATTTGGTTCACAAAAAAAAGTCAAAATTGGTACAGTTTGTCAAAAATTCCCGACTTTTCTCAGCCATGTTCTCAACACTACCTGATTGTGAAACCTGCCCTCTCTTTATTTATAAACTCCGCACATGTATGCATACTCACAACCATATTTTTAAAAAGGGGTCATGATTGCATGCATGCACACACACACGCATGCATGCACGCACACATGCATACACGTGTGTGGGCATGCTTAAACATGCATGCTTTCCACTCTGCCTTCTCTATTTCCAGCCCCTTGTCAACTTGCTTTCTCATTAGACAACTTCCTGATTTTGTCTGATGCAAGTATGGCACAAGATGAATTGCTTTGGAGTCATGACTTGAAGAATGTGGAATGAATGTTTCCTTGATTTTCATGGAATAATAGGGAAACATTTCACACAAATGAAAGTGGGTTTAACTGTTTTGTTGAGTAGACATGGATGCCTGTCATTTTCTAAACAGAGTGTGGAGGGAAGATGCATCTTCGGGAAGGGGAGTATGAAAAGGCACACACAGACTTCTTTGAGGCCTTCAAGAACTACGACGAATCAGGAAGTCCAAGGTGAGGAGAACTGTCTGGATGACCTTGATCTCGCTGCTTGGCACTGAGCATTTTGTCCTGCAGAGCATGGCTAGTGAAGTACACTAGTAACTTGTGAAGTCCATTGTACTTTGCCAGAATTTGTTGTGGCTTTGTTTGAAGGACAATACAGTGTTCATTGAAGTAAGTTGCAGTTTGACCCATACACGCACATGTTGGTGACTGCAGTCAGTGAACCTTTCTACGCCACAAATAACACTGTGACACTTATACTTTTGAGAAAGAGAAGGAATGCTTCCTACCTCCTGAGAAGTTTAGAGTTGTTGCAGCAGTTGCACCTTCAGTAGAACTCAACGTATGGCTTTGATCTGTGTTTGGCCTTACACATGTAGTGAGCATTGGGTCGGCAGCTTTCAGTCTGTCAATCTGTTTATCTCCCTGCTGTGGACATATAAGACACAGTGTTGCAATTTTCTCAGAAACGGATGTGAATCAGTTTTGTATCACCGGCAACACTTGGATGTTTTACTGGGAGTTCTCAGGTTTGGTGCATGCTTGAAGTCCAACTCTTTTCTGTCAGTTCCTCTTAGGGTGTTTAGCTGTGTAGTGGGAACTGACCTTCGATTTTGACAGCTCTATTGATTAACTTCCAATAACATCTTGTTTTCTCCTAGACACTTGACTGCCATTACAATTGCTGTGATTTGCTGGCTGCAGGCGGACAACGTGTCTCAAGTATCTGGTGCTGGCCAACATGCTGATGAAGTCCGGCATCAACCCCTTCGACTCCCAGGAGACCAAGCCCTACAAGAACGACCCAGAGATCCTTGCCATGACCAACTTGGTCAGGTGCGTAGTGAACCTGCCTTGGCTCCTCTCAAAGCTTCGGCATTTGCTGCCAGGTTGTGGTGTGGTGTGGAGTGAGGGAGCTGGCTTGAAGAGTTGCAAGCGCTTGCTTGGAATTGACTGAAGTACATTCACTTTGAGAAGTGAAGGTGAACTTATGACTGCAAGTAGAAACACAGAGCATGTTTTTACCAGAGGTTTTAATCATGCTGGCATCCACTGAGATTGTTATGAACTGAAACCAAATGTTGAGTTAGATGGTAGTCACATTGGAGAAACCAAAAGTTGAGTTAGATGGTAGTCACATTAGAGAAACCAAAAGTTGAGTTAGATGGTAGTCACATTGGAGAAACCAAATGTTGAGTTAGATGGTAGTCACATAGGAGAAACCAAATGTTGAGTTAGATGGTAGTCACATAGGAGAAACCAAATATTGAGTTAGATTGGTAGTCACATAGGAGAAACCAAAAGTTGAGTTAGATGTTAGTCACATTGGAGAAACCAAATGTTGAGTTAGATGGTAGTCACATTAGAGAAACCAAAAGTTGAGTTAGATGGTAGTCACATAGGAGAAACCAAATATTGAGTTAGATGGTAGTCACATAGGAGAAGCCAAAAGTTGAGTTAGATGTTAGTCACATTGGAGAAACCAAATGTTGAGTTAGATGGTAGTCACATTAAAGAAACCAAAAGTTGAGTTAGATGGTAGTCACATTGGAGAAACCAAATGTTGAGTTAGATGGTAGTCACATTAGAGAAACCAAATGTTGAGTTAGATGGTAGTCACATTAGAGAAACCAAAAGTTGAGTTAGATGGTAGTCACATTGGAGAAACCAAATGTTGAGTTAGATGGTAGTCACATTAGAGAAACCAAATGTTGAGTTAGATGGAAGTCACATAGGAGAAACCAAATGTTGAGTTAGATGTTAGTCACATAGGAGAAACCAAATGTTGAGTTAGATGTTAGTCACATAGGAGAAACCAAATGTTGAGTTAGATGGTAGCAAAGATTATAGGTTACACAAAGATAGCTCATGCCGAGCTTTTGCTCTTCAAAGTTACAAGACGCCAAACCTAGCGGATGGTAGTAGGAGTGAATCAAGGAAAGTGTACTCACACCGCTTAGTGACAAGACGGCAAAGAAAGCTGCCTGCTGATTGGAGGATTCTATTCAGGGAACCAATCAGAGGACTGCTTTCGTGTAGATATGGCGTATATGTCTACTCTTTGGGCAATTCAATGGCGGCAGCTCTCTCCAGTTCGCGCAGAAAAAGCTATATTTTGGGATACTAGAAACCCATCCAAAGAAAATGTAAGCCATGAACAGCATTAATTTATCAAAGCTGTATGTTGAATGCATCAAAATGTATTGAAAGGTCCTACTTTTTAACAATCGAATGCAGGTCACAGGGCAACGCTTGATCCATACGCTTGGGGCGCAACGTGTCTCGATCCTCACGACAATGCGCTAATGAACTATTTTTGTGTAACCTATAATCTTTGATGGTAGTCACATTAGAGAAACCAAAAGTTGAGTTAGATGTTAGTCACATTGGAGAAACCAAATGTTGAGTTTGATGGTAGTCACATTAGAGAAACCAAAAGTTGAGTTAGATGGTAGTCACATTAGAGAAACCAAAAGTTGAGTTAGATGTTACTTTGTTAGTCACATTGGAGAAACCAAATGTTTGTAAATCTGCCAAATTTTGCATTTACTGCTTCATTTCATCATGGCCTAAGTGGATCCTGGACTCAGGCCCAAAAAGTTCCTCTTTTTTTGGGGTGGCCAATAATTTTCCTCTTTTTTGGGGGGTGGCCAATTCTCATCCTCGAGTGTGGCCAGACCACTCCGTTTGGGGTGTGTAAGGGTTAAGCCATTTATACTGTGTGCTTGAAGCTATTGTGATTCTTCTGCTTTGCTCCAGTGCCTACCAGAACAATGACATCAGCGAGTTTGAGAAGATCCTGAAGATCAACAGGAAAAACATCATGGAGGACCCCTTCATCAGAGAACACATAGAAGGCAAGTAAACCCTGTGGCTCTGCCTGATGGCACTCATGGCGTGTGTTGATGCTCCAGCCATTTTCTGCTGGGATGCCAACTGAATGGTCGTGGGTTCAGTCCCCGCCTGTGGTCCCACATTTTTATTGTGTCCCTCACAGGGCTTCAGCTCTGTGTGTTGAAACTCTGTATGTAAAAAAAAGTGTGTTTTCAAAAGTGTTTAATATGTGTGTGCTCATGTGTGTGTGCATGAGTGTGTGTGTGTGTGTGTGTGTGTGTGTGTGTGTGTGTGTGTGTGTGTGTGTGTGTGTGTGTGCATGCATGCATGAAAGAGAGAGAGAATTATAGGTGAATGCATTCACTTGTCCATGGATGCATGCATGTTTGCATACATGCCTACATAACATTTGTTTCAGTTGGTGGTCATACTGTTGCATGTGTTTGTAAGGAAATAGTTGGCCCCTTAGTAATCATCAGCCATTGAAGTCATTGTCCATGCATTTATGTAGATTTTACCATTCTTGTAATAAGCTTTGCCACACTTTCATTGAAAAGTTAGGTTATTTTCAGGCTGGAATGTGATGTGTGTCTCTTTGTCTCTAATATGTCTTCTTTCAATTGCAGATCTACTTAGAAACATCCGAACCCAAGTTCTCATCAAACTTATCAAGCCCTACACAAGGATACACATACCTTTTGTATCAAAGGTAAGAAATGGTTTTATTCTTATGTTTCTTTTGGATCTTATCAGTTTACATATTACAGATTTGGTGCACAGAAACATTCTAATTATAATGTGGACCCAGTTGTAACTTGTGAAAATGAAAGGACACAGAACAGCAAAAATTGTTCCCCCTTTCAAGTATTTTGCAAGTCTACTGTTCATTCTAAGTTTACTTACTTAAACATCACCGTTCACCATCACGGAAGTAATTACAGGTCTGAACAGTTTGCCAATGGGATTGGTGTCATTAATTATGCATGGTATTATCATGCTTGGCGCAGCTGTGACTATGAGACAGATGAGATTGAAACAAAATAGTGCAGTGATCATTATTCTTCCGAGTCCTGACGTCCAAATCGTATTTGAAGATTCTTACTCTGTTTGCCTCATGATCAGTGCCTGATTCATTCAGTACTGTGGCAGCCACACCCATAATTATCCACCAGGCATCCAGGCATATATCTTGTCAAGAGACAGTGGACTTGAATTTTCAAATAGTTTGAGGTTGGTCCCGTTGCATGAGAGCTCCGAGATGATGTTCTTGTGTTTTTGTCTTCCAGGAGTTGAACATTGATCCCACCGAAGTGGAAAACCTCCTGGTATCCTGCATACTGGACAGGTAAAATTATCAGTGTTTGTGTTTGGCGATCTCTAATAACATTTTACGTCTCTTGTGCTGTCTTCTCCATCTCTTGTCTGTCAGATCTTCTCCTCTTCTGCTGCATCTGTCCTCTCCTCCTCTGAATCTGTCTCCTCCTCTGCATCTGTCCTCTCCTCTGCATCTGTCCTCTGCATCTGTCCTCTGCTCCTCTGCATCTGTCCTCTCCTCCTCTGCATCTGTCCTCTCCTCCTCTGCATGTGTCCTCTCCTCCTCTGCATCTGTCCTCTCCTCCTCTGCATCTGTCCTCTCCTCCTCTGCATGTGTCCTCTCCTCCTCTGCATCTGTCCTCTCCTCATCTGCATGTGTCCTCTCCTCCTCTGCATCTGTCCTCTCCTCCTCTGCATCTGTCCTCTCCTCCTCTGCATGTGTCATCTTCTCCTCTGCATCTGTCCTCTCCTCCTCTGCATCTGTCGTTTCCTCCTCTGCATGTGTCCTCTCCTCCTCTGCATGTGTCCTCTCCTCCTCTGCATCCGTCCTCTCCTCCTCTGCATCTGTCCTCTCCTCTGCATCTGTCCTCTCCTCCTCTGCATCTGTCCTCTCCTCCACTGCATGTGTCCTCTCCTCCTCTGCATCTGTCCTCTCCTCCTCTGCATCTGTCCTCTCCTCCTCTGCATCTGTCCTCTCCTCCTCTGCATGTGTCCTCTCCTCCTCTGCATCTGTCCTCTTCTCCTCTGCATCCGTCCTGTCGTCCTCTGCATGTGTCCTCTCCTCCTCTGCATCTGTCCTCTCCTCCTCTGCATCCGTCCTCTCCTCCTCTGCATCTGTCCTCTCCTCCTCTGCATCTGTCCTCTGCACGTGTCCTCTCCTCCTCTGCATCTGTCCTCTCCTCCTCTGCATCTGTCCTCTCCTCCTCTGCATGTGTCCTCTCCTCCTCTGCATCTGTCCTCTCCTCCTCTGCATGTGTCCTCTCCTCCTCTGCATCTGTCCTCTCCTCCTCTGCATGTGTCCTCTCCTCCTCTGCATCTGTCCTCTCCTCCTCTGCATGTGTCCTCTCCTCCTCTGCATCTGTCCTCTACTCCTCTGCATCTGTCCTCTCCTCCTCTGCATCCGTCCTCTCCTCCTCTGCATGTGTCCTCTCCTCCTCTGCATGTGTCCTCTCCTCCTCTGCATCTGTCCTCTCCTCCTCTGCATCTGTCCTCTCCTCCTCTGCATGTGTCCTCTCCTCCTCTGCATCTGTCCTCTCCTCCTCTGCATCTGTCCTCTCCTCCTCTGCATCTGTCCTCTACTCCTCTGCATCTGTCCTCTCCTCCTCTGCATCTGTCCTCTCCTCCTCTGCATGTGTCCTCTCCTCCTCTGCATCTGTCCTCTCCTCCTCTGCATCTGTCCTCTCCTCCTCTGCATCTGTCCTCTCCTCCTCTGCATCTGTCCTCTCCTCCTCTGCATCTGTCCTGTCCTCCTCTGCATCCGTCCTCTCCTCCTCTGCATGTGTCCTCTCCTCCTCTGCATCTGTCCTCTCCTCCTCTGCATGTGTCCTCTCCTCCTCTGCATCCGTCCTCTCCTCCTCTGCATCTGTCCTCTCCTCCTCTGCATGTGTCCTCTCCTCCTCTGCATGTGTCCTCTCCTCCTCTGCATCTGTCCTCTCCTCCTCTGCATGTGTCCTCCTCCTCTGCATGTGTCCTCTCCTACTCTGCATGTGTCCTCTCCTCCTCTGCATCTGTCCTCTCCTCCTCTGCATCCGTCCTCTGCTCCTCTGCATCTGTCCTCTCCTCCTCTGCATCTGTCCTCTCCTCCTCTGCATGTGTCCTCTCCTCCTCTGCATCTGTCCTCTCCTCCTCTGCATGTGTCCTCCTCCTCTGCATGTGTCCTCTCCTCCTCTGCATGTGTCCTCTCCTCCTCTGCATCTGTCCTCTCCTCCTCTGCATCTGTCCTCTCCTCTGCATGTGTCCTCTCCTCCTCTGCATCTGTCCTCTCCTCCTCTGCATCTGTCCTCTCCTCCTCTGCATCTGTCCTCTCCTCCTCTGCATCTGTCCTCTCCTCCTCTGCATGTGTCCTCTCCTCCTCTGCATCTGTCCTCTCCTCCTCTGCATGTGTCCTCTCCTCCTCTGCATCTGTCCTCTCCTCCACTGCATGTGTCCTCTCCTCCTCTGCATCCGTCCTCTGCTCCTCTGCATCTGTCCTCTCCTCCTCTGCATCTGTCCTCTGCATCTGTCCTCTCCTCCTCTGAATCCGTCCTCTCCTCCTCTGCATCTGTCCTCTCCTCCTCTGCATCTGTCCTCTGCATCTGTCCTCTCCTCCTCTGCATCCGTCCTCTCCTCCTCTGCATCTGTCCTCTCCTCCTCTGCATCTGTCCTCTTCTCCTCTGCATCCGTCCTGTCGTCCTCTGCATGTGTCCTCTCCTCCTCTGCATCTGTCCTCTCCTCCTCTGCATCCGTCCTCTCCTCCTCTGCATCTGTCCTCTCCTCCTCTGCATCTGTCCTCTGCATGTGTCCTCTCCTCCTCTGCATGTGTCCTCTCCTCCTCTGCATCTGTCCTCTCCTCCTCTGCATCTGTCCTCTCCTCCTCTGCATCTGTCCTCTCCTCCTCTGCATGTGTCCTCTCCTCCTCTGCATCTGTCCTCTCCTCCTCTGCATGTGTCCTCTCCTCCTCTGCATCTGTCCTCTCCTCCTCTGCATGTGTCCTCTCCTCCTCTCCATCTGTCCTCTACTCCTCTGCATCTGTCCTCTCCTCCTCTGCATCCGTCCTCTCCTCCTCTGCATGTGTCCTCTCCTCCTCTGCATCTGTCCTCTCCTCCTCTGCATCTGTCCTCTCCTCCTCTGCATCTGTCCTCTACTCCTCTGCATCTGTCCTCTCCTCCTCTGCATCTGTCCTGTCCTCTGCATGTGTCCTCTCCTCCTCTGCATGTGTCCTCTCCTCCTCTGCATCTGTCCTCTCCTTCTCTGCATCTGTCCTCTCCTCCTCTGCATCTGTCCTCTCCTCCTCTGCATGTGTCCTCTCCTCATCTGCATCTGTCCTCTCCTCCTCTGCATCTGTCCTGTCCTCCTCTGCATCCGTCCTCTCCTCCTCTGCATGTGTCCTCTCCTCCTCTGCATCTGTCCTCTCCTCCTCTGCATCTGTCCTCTCCTCCGTTGGTTTGCCTTTACCTCCTTCTCTATATTACCTCTGCCAAGGAGGTTGGGGTTTACCCTCAGTGGTTTGTTAGTAAGTTCACTAGCAGAGTAACTTGAAAAGTTCACGATGTATTCAGATGAAATGGATGGAAGGTCACCAAAGGAACAACTCATTAAATCTTGGAGGCAATCTGTTATCTCGTTTGGGAATTGCAGCCGTAATGTTATCTGTTATGTTGTTTCAGAGTTAGAAGCATAAAGAGAGTTTTATTGGGCAACAAGAAGTTGATGTCAAACTATCGATGATGCAGCTGTATGCAATTTGCACTCGTATCTCGCTTTCAGCCAAGCTAAAATGAAGTCAACTTTGTAGAGTCAGGCCTGGCTAACAGAACATGCAGCCTTTCTTAAGTATACAGGCCAGGGAAGAGATAAATATGGCTTCCTTGGTGGAGGTTTGCGCTCTCTAAGCTCTCTCTATAGTGTTCTTTTATGCTTTTTGGGGGGCATTGGTACCATTGGAATTTGCCTCGACTCCCTCCTCTGCTGTGATAGTGACTGCAGATACTGAGAGCCAGGAAATGAGACGATGTAAACTAGGTTATCAGTGGGGTATACAGAAAAATACCTCAAAGACATGATGATGTGTATGAATCCAGAGCTGGATTTTTTGTATGCTGTTCTGATTTTTGACTCACATGCGAAGCAAAAGTGAGTCTATGTACTGAGCCGTGTCGTCCGTCCGGGCGTCCGTCCGTCCGTCCGGGCGTCCGTCCGTCCGTAAAAAAACTTAAACGTTGGATTTTTCTCGGAGACTATTAAGTCTATCAACACCAAATGTGGCATGATGGTGTATGATGACAAGGCCTCAAAAAACATACATAGTGACTTGACCTTGCTTCAAGGTCAAGGTCACAGGAGCCATAAATGTGGTCTCAAAAACAGTCATTTTTCACATTTTCCCAATTTTCTCCCACGTTATTGAGAATGGCGACCTTAGCTACAAGTGGTATATAGGTCAAAGCAAGCCCTATCTTTTGATACCAGTTTGGTTGACCTTGCTTCAAGGTCAAGGTCACAGTAGCTCTTCAAAGTTGGATTGTATACATATTTTGAAGTGACCTTGACCCTGAACTATGGAAGATAACTGTTTCAAACTTAATAATTATGTGGGGCACATGTTATACTTTCATCATGAGACACATTTGGTCACATATCATCAAGGTCAAGGTCACTTTGACCCTTATGAAATGTGACCAAAATGGGGTAGTGAACCACTAAAAGTGACTATATCTCATGGTAGAAAGTGCCAATAAGCACCATTGTGCTTCCTATGTCTTGAATTAACAGCTTTGTGTTGCATGACCTTGGATGACCTTGACCTTGGGTCAAGGTCACATGTATTTTTCTTTTTTAAAGTCAGAGTTCCCACAATGTCTTTCACTTCTTCACTTCTGATGTCTTTTGCCGCAGCATTTCCTGGACACTGCAAAAAATGATACATAACGCGCTTGAAGAGCGAGTTGAATCCACATGCTATAAAATGAATTTTCAGCATTGCCGGGCAAGGCTGAAAGTATTGCAAGCAAATGGAACAAGAATTGCATACACAGCATTGCTTACAGTGATAATATATTCTAGGACATAGGTCCACAGCATAGTCAAGGCGTAAAATAAGATAAATGAAAATCAGGGAACGAAATGCTTCAAGGAAAATTACAGCAGAAGCACACTGCCTCTAGTCATGCTGACACTCTCGCTCTATTTGCATTGCAAACCCAGCGCGATCATCTGCTGCTTCCCCACCTGCACAGTGCTGATGATCCTGTGCTTATCTTGCAGCACGATCCGTGGACGGATAGACCAGGTGAACCAGGTGCTGGAGCTGGATCAGGAGAGCCAGGGAGTGGCGCGCTACCAGGCGCTGGACAAGTGGACTGCGCAGCTGGCCTCGCTGCACCAGGCTGTGGTCAACAAGATGACGTGAGACCCTGCCCTGCCTCCTTGTCCCACGCACACCGTGCAGCTCACCTCAGCTCACCACCTCTCTCTCCCCCGCCTGATGCCGAGCGACTTGGACAGCTTGCTCCGGCAGGATTCCACCAAGAGGCGCTTGTCATTACCATGGTGGCTTTAACTGGGATCGTCCTCTCGAGGACTCTGCCTCTTCTGCTTTCTCATTCCTGGAAATGTGTCTTCTTGCACCTGGCAGTCTGTTGCTAGCAGGGACCGAGGTCTCCCGCACCTGCAGCTTTGCTTTCCGTCAGCCCCAGAAGGCTGAGCGCCCCTGGCTGTGATGTGGCAGGTTCAGTGGACTGCTCTGTCTGGATGTGTGACCTGCTCAACTCTACATCTTCAGTCTGAGTGTGCTGGCATGTGGCCAGTGGTTTCCTTTGTCTTTTAGGTCAGTGGTTTATCAGTGACTGGGATGATTCCATGGGTGAGAGTGGAAGACTGGCCCGACAAGGGAAGGCCTCTTGCAGCAGTGTGAATCATGTCTGGCTGGAGTTGAGACTCTTTGTGTTATTTCTGTATACCTTGTCCTGACCGAGCAGGCTTCACTCCTGGAAGGGAGACACGTCGTGGCAACAGACTCCTAACACAGGTGTTGATTGTGTCCTAAAAAAAAGATTAGATTCCGAGTAGTTGCTTGTGTTCCTTTCGTAATGTTATGCTTTTTTTTTTGCTTTTTTTTTCATTCCATGGATGAGAATGGACAGTCTTTTGATCTACTGTGAAGTATGTTTCTTTGACTGACTAATCCTAGTTGGTCTGAGTTGTATAGTAAGTTCTGATTGCTGATAATTCAGCATTCTTTTTTAATAACCCATCTATTAGTTTTGAGTTGAGCAGGTGTCAATACTTTAATCATCAGAGACAAGATCCTTGCCTCGAAGTTTGTGAAGAAGTTTTGATCATCACTGGAATGTTTTACACTGAACACGCAGATATCAAGTTGCTTGGCTCTGTGTTCAGTCTGCTTTGCAAAATCAAATTTATTTGTTTGGGGTTTTTTTCATGAGAAAAAGTATCACTCATTTCAGTGCCCATGTGTAAAGTTTGAATAAAATACACTTTTGAAGAAGAGAGAATCTTCAGTTATGTCTTTCTTTCCTTATTGCAATCCCCCTGTGGGTTCAGGGTAAGAATTGACCCACCGCGTCTCCCTACGCGATTCGTAAGAGGCGAATAACTAGGGACACCGTGACTTGATAACGTTTACTCTAAACTGTTATAGTGATTTTCGTGCTTAGTGGCCTTACATAGCCTACAAAGGCTGATAGGCCGTGAAACACTATCCATCCATCCATCCACCCTTATTGCTCAGTGTGTTTGACCCAGTGAATTCGTCACCAACATGTGATGACATGACGCCGAGCTCTGTGGCTTGGAATGCTGGAAACTGCGTACCAGTACAGCATCCAAGAATAATAAAGAATTTTCATTACCTGCTCACATCATGCTTTTTGCTCTCAATTCACCCCAAGAATGACATCAGAAATGGATGAAAAGAAATTCCCATAGTCGTTATATAAAACACAGTTGGAGATGATGGGACATGGCCAAGGAGAGAGCTGGGGGATCAAACTCGAGCTGCTGTGAAATGGTCACAGAAGAAAAAGGGGAAGAGAGTAACCCAAGACTCCCAGATGCGAACTGCAACCAAATCTACTATTATGTAGGGGTGAGCTTGGTTTTGCCATGGAGGCAGGCAATGAGGAGAGCCCGGGACAGACATGGGGTGGATAAGGAGACTTGCTACCCAACAAGGCGCAGGGCAACAAGGCGCAGGGTATCAAGGAGTTGGAAGAACGCAAGTAAGAGTGGACCTTGTGGAAGGATCCCCCTGTGAGTTGGGGGTAACAAGAATTGACCCACTGCGTCTACGCGATTCTTAAGAGGCGAATAACTAGGGACACCGTGACTTGATTTGTTTCAGTCTACTGTAAACAAGCCAGCATCAAGCATGACTTTACATAGGCATGATGCTGGCCCAACATACTTTCTGCTTTAGTCCACTGCAAACAAGCCAGCATCAAGCATGACTTTACATAGGCATGATGCTGGCCCAACATACTTTCTGCTTTGGTCCACTGTAAACAAGCCAGCATCAAGCATGACTTTACATAGGCATGATGCTGGCCCAACATAGTTTCTGCTTTGGTCCACTGTAAACAAGCCAGCATCAAGCATGACTTTACATAGGCATGATGCTGGCCCAACATCTAGTTTCTGCTTTAGTCCAGTGTAAACAAGCCAGCATCAAGCATGACTTTACATAGGCATGATGCTGGCCCAACATAGTTTCTGCTTTGGTCCACTGTAAACAAGCCAGCATCAAGCATGACTTTACATAGGCATGATGCTGGCCCAACATCTAGTTTCTGCTTTAGTCCAGTGTAAACAAGCCAGCATCAAGCATGACTTTTCATAGGCATGATGCTAACCCTACATCTAGTTTCTGCTTTAGTCCACTGTAAACAAGCTAGCATCAAGCATGACTTTACATAGGCATGATGCTAACCCTACATCTAGTTTCTGCTTTAGTCCACTGTAAACAAGCTAGCATCAAGCATGACTTTTCGTAGGCATGATGCTGACCCAACATAGTTTCTGCTTTAGTCCAGTGTAAACAAGCCAGCATCAAGCATGACTTTACATAGGCATGATGCTAACCCTACATCTAGTTTCTGCTTTAGTCCACTGTAAACAAGCCAGCATCAAGCATGACTTTTCGTAGGCATGATGCTGACCCAACATAGTTTCTGCTTTAGTCCAGTGTAAACAAGCCAGCATCAAGCATGACTTTACATAGGCATGATGCTGGCCCAACATAGTTTCTGCTTTAGTCCAGTGTAAACAAGCCAGCATCAAGCATGACTTTACATAGGCATGATGCTGGCCAGCATCTAGTTTCTGCTTTAGTCCAGTGTAAACAAGCCAGCATCAAGCATGACTTTACATAGGCATGATGCTGACCCAACATAGTTTCTACTTTAGTCCAGTGTAAACAAGCCAGCATCAAGCATGACTTTACATAGGCATGATGCTAACCCTACATAGTTTCTACTTTAGTCCAGTGTAAACAAGCCAGCATCAAGCATGACTTTACATAGGCATGATGCTGGCCCAACATAGTTTCTGCTTTAGTCCAGTGTAAACAAGCCAGCATCAAGCATGACTTTACATAGGCATGATGCTGACCCAACATAGTTTCTACTTTAGTCCAGTGTAAACAAGCCAGCATCAAGCATGACTTTACATAGGCATGATGCTGGCCCAACATAGTTTCTGCTTTAGTCCACTGTAAACAAGCCAGCATCAAGCATGACTTTACATAAGCATGATGCTGACCCAACATCTAGTTTCTGCTTTAGTCCAGTGTAAACAAGCCAGCATCAAGCATGACTTTACATAGGCATGATGCTGGCCCAACATAGTTTCTGCTTTAGTCCAGTGTAAACAAGCCAGCATCAAGCATGACTTTACATAGGCATGATGCTGACCCAACATCTAGTTTCTGCTTTAGTCCACTGCAAACAAGCCAGCATCAAGCATGACTTTACATAGGCATGATGCTGGCCCAACATAGTTTCTGCTTTAGTCCAGTGTAAACAAGCCAGCATCAAGCATGACTTTACATAGGCATGATGCTGGCCCAACATAGTTTCTGCTTTAGTCCAGTGTAAACAAGCCAGCATCAAGCATGACTTTACATAGGCATGATGCTGACCCAACATCTAGTTTCTGCTTTAGTCCACTGTAAACAAGCCAGCATCAAGCATGACTTTACATAGGCATGATGCTGGCCCAACATAGTTTCTGCTTCAGTCCACTGTAAAGGTAAAGCAACATGGAATTCCTGTTGCTGTCAGGATCTAGAAATACAATGAGGGAACTTGCAAGACATTAATGTCTCAAGATTGTTTGCACGTTCCAGCATCGGTTGAATGGAATGAATGGACCTCCAGTGTTGGTTTATCAGTTATGAATGGACCATAAGTCATTGACAGAAACCAACGAAAGGTTGAAAATACTTTGCACATGACTTGTATTTTGAGTTTTATTTTGTATGTGCATCAACATGCATGCCCTGTAACATTTGCAACAATGGAATATTTTGCAAGCACAAACATTGCCATCGGCCTAGAAGTAAACAAATATTGCTATTAGATGATTGGAAATTTCACTGATCTTAACACAAAAGCATACAAAAATACTGCACTATCATGACCACAAAAGCAATATCAAGCAACGTGGAATGAAAATACTACCAGTAGCAATACTGAAGCAACATGGAGTACAACAGTGCAGTACCTCAAACACCAGTAAAACGGTAAGCTGATCTGAACGATTGAAGCAAGCTTTTCTCCCCAGAGGTTGTCTAAATACTCTGGACTTTATAATAAAATGTTCATAATCACACTCTGCTTCACAGTTGAGCCCTTTCAGTCTTGTTAACAA
The DNA here is from genome assembly GCA_034096865.1 of Theodoxus fluviatilis. NCBI lineage: Eukaryota > Metazoa > Mollusca > Gastropoda > Cycloneritida > Neritidae > Theodoxus > Theodoxus fluviatilis. Next base: position 7,807 of record JAWQFJ010000711.1, on the reverse strand, counting down.
CAAGCAGTATTAATATTTCCATTCCCCTGTCCTATGGAATGTTTCAAATTGGGTCTGTGAATAATAATAATAATAATAATAATAATAATAATAATATACACTATGCACAAAAAGTTAAGGAGCAGTACAAAAATTTGCTATAAAAGCTGAATGAGTAAATATTGAGTAACCATATACATATGCTCGGAAAGGACATTCATTCTTCTTTATGATCCCGTTTACAGATCACGATTATCTTAACTCGGCGCTGCGCAGCTGGGCGTCAAAGTGAGTACCCCCCGAAAATGAACTCGCAAAACGACTTTTTTCCGATTCTTAAATTCATAAAATAATCAGATGCAACAGTATTTTGTAAAACTAAACGTCAAACGATAGCCCAACCATTTATCTTTAAGACAACATGCGTTTTGAAGAGAAAGCAAAAAGGGTGTGTCTTCTACGGGCTTTGAAAGACAGGAGGCGTTAACATGTTTTGCAGGCAAAATCGCTGGTTTTAAGGCCTTTTTTCTCGGGTGACAGTGTGGTATTGTCCATATCTCAGCGTGTTTACAAGATACAGCAATGAAACTTGGCAGTCATGAAAAGAAGTCTTTTGCCTAGACGCTCACCAAAAATTATGTCAGTGCAAATGTCTACAAGCATCTTAAGGCGGTACTTTAAGGTGGTACTTTAAGGTCGGCGCTGAAACAAAAGTTCTGAATAGGAAAAGTTGGGCTTCTGCATACACATAAACAACGTTTCAAGGTACCTATGTCTTAAATTTTATTAACTTCAAACCACAGGCTGAGCGAAGAATTTCTGTAAGAGCATGTGGTGCGGTGTTGTTGATGACCTTGAAGCACAAAGTAGCAAGTTTATAATCTATCCTCTGAGAGATGGGGAGCCAGTGAAGTGTATGTAGGAGTGGAGAGACATGGGTACCATAAAGGCACTAACAGGGGCAAATGCAGCACATGTTACATCACATCACATGCAAACAAAGTAAATCCATACAACACCCAAATTGTAATGCAAAATCCCTCATGGCAGATAGCTCTTGCCAGGCACAGGAAGACTGACATATGCAATGTAGTTCTTGGATATCCAAACAGGCAATCTGCATATTTATTGCTTATCCAGGTGAGCTGATAGAAAACTAAGAACCATGATACTAGCACACAACCTACAATATCCCAACTTTTAACACTGCCTGTTAAACAAATAAGCACTAAGGGTGATACTGGTTTGATGAATAAATTCCATGCATAGCGCTGTACATAGCTCTTCCATTATGTACCATGCCAGCAATAATTTGTAAGTTATTAACAGTGCAATGTGCACCCCATCCACCACCACAAACAAGGTACTGCCCCCAAAGCCATGCACATCACGTACTGCCCTAGCACATTCACCAGCCAGGTAGCCATCCTTGCCAACTTAGTCCTGAGAGTCTCAGATTGGGACAGCCACATTCAGCTGCTGGTGAGAGACACCACTAAGCCGTCACTTCATCAGCCCGGGCCACAGCAGCCTCACACCTGCTACCTAAACAGGACTGCTGCAAGACAAAGACTGACAGACTCAGACATGGGAAGTTGGCTTCAGCACCAGGGTCTGGCAGCACGTGAAGCTCTGTCCTGTTGCCAGGGCGACGCGCTCCGACACGCGTCCTGCCTCCACACACAGCATCTGGCTGTACTCCTCGTCTCCAAAGTCCGCCATGGCCTTGGCCTTCTCTGCCCAAGGGTTCCACACCACTGCAACAGTGGCATGCAGAATTAGTGCCAGTCCTTATCTGGGATTCCATCTGTCCCTACTCACTCTGTGGGTAGGGGGTATAAAGAATAGATCCACCATGTCTCCTTATGCAATTCATAAGAGGTGATTAACTAGGGACATCATGACTTGCTATTATTCTAAACAGCTCTGATGATTTATTGTGATCAACGGCTTAATTTTGCCTACAAAGGCTAATGGGCCATAATACTCCCATCCATCCTGTCTATACCAAATACCGTGCAGCCAATGAAGGCGAGAATGTCAACTTTCTGTAATGCAGGCAAATAACAGAAACATATCCTCCTCCTCCTCCTCCTCTTCCTCCGCCGTCGTCATCATCATCGTCAAGTCTAATATCTTCCTATCTCTGTAAAGATCACTTGCAGTGCACAGCTGAACAGACTGAAACCACTGTCCAAATAAATGTGTCTCCAGTTGTCTTCTGAAGTCACTACAAGAAGAACACCTTCACAAAGACAGGAAGAGAGTTCCACATAGAAGGGTCAGCTGATGAAACGGTCCTCAGTTCAAGGGACCTCTTGCCTGATGTGCAAGGGCTCGGGAGGGACTGAATTTTGTATTCCAGGGCAATGTCTCGAAACAGGAAGAAACGTGTGACCCCTTTGCCACAAAATAAAACACTGGCCCCCTTTTGCAATTTTGAGCTGTTTAAAGGATTTAATCATTTGGTGATAAAGCTTTTTAATGGTGCCAACGTTATCTAGATCAGATGAAGAATGGGCGAGATATGCTTCACTAAACACTGTAGTACCCGATAACATCATTTTGAGAAAAACACCTGTATTGAATGGATTACTATGCTACATCCTTCGCAAGGTGTGTTGAAATTAAGCATGAATAAACATTGATTTCTATCAAAGCAACTGAATATAGCATAAGACAATGGACAGAGAGGTCAAATTCATATTTAAAAAAATTCAGATTCAATGGAGTTGGCCTTCACTCAAGTTCCGCATCAATGTCTCAAATCAAGCCTAGGAGCTGTGTGTCTCATTTTGTCTCAGGGGCCACATGTAGTGTCTGCCCTTCCCTAGGCTGTACACCAATTCATGGCAACCAGACAGAGGTCCAATAGAAAGTTTATTTCCATTTTAGATGTTTCCATTATCCCACCCAGAGAGGTCAGAAGAGATGCTGTACTTTTTACAATGTTAGGACTTATTGCTCTCCTGATGACATTCTATAAAGTCTGATTGATGAAGAAGCCCTAAAACTGTAGCATGATATATTTTCCTTGCAACTTTTTCATGAAAAGTACAGCAGTCTAGAAAAGTCACACTACAAGCTGACCTAAAAACTATTTTGTCAGAATAATGGTTTTTTCCCCTCCAGTTGTCCCAATATTTGCCATTAGAAAATATTCAGCATCCAAAATGCAACCTTTACCAATGCAGCAATCTTCCTGTATCATTCACTCCAGATACATTTGTCACACAAACCACAATGTACAAACATAACTGAATACCCGCACTGCAGTATGACTCGAGAGACTTACCAATATCTGGGAAGTTGGAGGTTTTCAGCACCACGTCGTGTTTTCCATCAGCAACGTGAGTGACTTCCACCTGAGGTGGTGCATTCTGGTACACCCTGAAATTGGCCCACCAAAGATGATCACAGCATCGCGCTGCAAGTTTCAGTAATGCAATACATGGGGCACTTTTTCTTCATAACTATACTTGTCAGCTTAACCCTTTCCTGTTCAGTTGGTCAAAGTCAGTACCTCCGCCATCTGTTCAACTCAGTAACAGTCAGTGTTTTCCCTCAAACTAACTAGGGTCTGAAGGTCGGAATGGTCAGTGTAGTTTTATTTTTGAATTAACAATTGAGATCGTATGATCATTTATGGACATTAATTACTTTCACCAGAGAGAGTGGGATGGGATGCATTTGGCTGCGGACGGTTACACTTGAAACAAGTGTCTCTGAATTCTAGAAACCTATCTTAGTTTCAATGTTTGAACAGGAAAGGGTGAAAGACACAGGCATTACTAAGTTAGTGTATGACAAGCACTGACTGTAATAATCACATGCTTGCCCAAGTGTGTGTGTGTGTGTGTGTGTGTGTACAGCGAGACATAATTGTCTTTTGAATGCGCTTTGAGCACCCCTATGGGGTGAAGACCAGCGCCATACAAGTTCACATACATACATACATACATACATACATACATACATACATACATACATACATACATACATACATACATACATACATACATACATACATACAATGCAGCCCTAGGTCTGCAAGGTCAGTGGCAGCAATTTTGACCATTCTCAAAAAGTTGTTTCTATCCGTCACTGATGAGATTGCGTACATGGAAAGACATTCTTTTTAATCTGTCCATATTCACCTCTGATCAGACCACTACTAACTGCTGCAGCCAACAGATACGACTTAGGCTCCCTCAAGAAAGTTGCAGTTATAGTAACCTGACCAAACTTTTTTGTTGTTGCTGGTCCTTAACTTTTTTTTTTGCATGATAAAAAAAAAGTTAAGAAAACAGAAAAAGATGAAACAAGAAGGGCAAAGCCCATACGACTCACATGCTTGACCTTGACCTTTATATGACCTTGACCTTCAGGTGACCTTCAAGGTCAAACAACTAAACCTACCAATGACATCATACACAAAGAAATGATTTACACATTTTTCCTACCAAAATACATGTGACCTTGACCCAAGGTCAAGGTCATCCAAGGTCATGCAACACAAAGCTGTTAATTCAAGACATAGGAAGCACAATGGTGCTTATTGGCACTTTCTACCATGAGATATAGTCACTTTTAGTGGTTCACTACCCCATTTTGGTCACATTTCATAAGGGTCAAAGTGACCTTGACCTTGATGATATGTGACCAAATGTGTCTCATGATGAAAGTATAACATGTGCCCCACATAATTATTAAGTTTGAAACAGTTATCTGCCATAGTTCAGGGTCAAGGTCACTTCAAAATATGTATACAATCCAACTTTGAAGAGCTCCTGTGACCTTGACCTTGAAGCAAGGTCAACCAAACTGGTATCAAAAGATAGGGCTTGCTTTGACCTATATACCACTTGTAGCTAAGGTCGCCATTCTCAATAACGTGGGAGAAATTGGGAAAATGTGAAAAATGACTGTTTTTGAGACCACATTTATGGCTCCTGTGACCTTGACCTTGAAGCAAGGTCAAGTCACTATGTATGTTTTTTGAGGCCTTGTCATCATACACCATCATGCCACATTTGGTGTTGATAGACTTAATAGTCTCCGAGAAAAATCCAACGTTTAAGTTTTTTACGCCCGGACGGACGGACGGACGGACGAAACGGCTCAGTACATAGACTCACTTTTGCTTCGCATGTGAGTCAAAAAAGAAAGAAAAGAAATTGATGGTAAACAGCCATCTTCCCCGCCCTATGAGCACTCGCTATTTAAGTCATAAAAAAGCATTTCAGTAAAAAAAGGTTTGGTTGAAGTTCAATCTGGCTTCTTCTAAAAAGAACCTCCCAAAAGAGGGAAAAAAGTTCAGGTCAACCT